>SJYW01007711.1:60607-81771 GCA_006410735.1 Raphicerus campestris
ATATTCAAAAGCAGAGACATTACTTTGCCGACTAAGGTCCGTCTAGTCAAGGCTATAGATTTTCCTGTGGTCATGTATGGATGTGAGAGTTGGACTGTGAAGAAGGCTGAGCACTGAAGATTGATGCTTTTGAACTGTGGTGTTGGAGAAGACTCTTGAGAGTCCCTTGGACTGCAAGGAGATCCAACCAGTCCATTCTGAAGGAGATCAACCCTAGGATTTCTTTGGAAGGAATGATGCTAAGGCTGAAACTCCAGTACTCTGGCCGCTTTGCGAAGAGTTGACTCATTGGAAAAGACTCTGATGTTGGGAGGGATTGGGGGCAGAAGGAGAAGGGGATGACCAAGGATGAGATGGCTGGATGGCATCACGGACTCGATGGACGTGAGTCTGAGTGAACTCCAGGAGTTGGCGATGGACAGGGAGGCCTGGTGTGCTGCGATTCATGGTGACGTAAAGAGTAGGACATGACTGAGCGACTGAACTGAACTGAACTGTTATTAATGAGCCTCTCTGGTGGCTCAGACAGTAAAAAATCAGCCTACAATCAGCCCAGGTTTGATTTCTGGGTTGGGAAGATTCCCTGGAAAAGGGAATGGCAACCCATTCCAGTATTCTTGCCTCAAGAATCTCAGACAGAGGATCCTATCTGGCTACAGTCCATGGGGTCTGCAAAGAGTCAGACACAGCTGAGTGACGAACACAACCCATTGTTATTAATATAAACATATCAGGAAGTTTATAAAAATAAGCCATGCCAGAGATGCTGAGTGCTTAGGGAATGGCATCAGATTAATTGTGGGGATATTTCTATGATCAGTAAGTGTTCTATTTTGATAGAAAATTAAGAAAAAGAAAAAACATCTCAATGAAATTTGGACTGTGTTTATGACCTGATGACTGCAATGCTGGATTGATAATCAGTCAAGTTCATATCTTCAAGAAGGGGCTCTTCCTATGCTCTGTCAAATCGTGGTATATAAGTAGCTGTTCTTCTCTGTTTATACACAAGACTGTCTGTTTTCTGCATAATATGACCTTCTCTCTACCTATGAAGACCATGGTGTATCGGGGCTAAAATCTTACAGGAGAACTTCATATTGCAGATGTAAACCACTGACAGCTTGGCTAAATTTCATAGGAGTGTTCAAGCATAATCAGCTGCATTTTTTTTTTCTTAGCCTTCTTAAGATGTCACTAAGACCAGAAGAAGATGACATAAGTTTCTGTAGTCAATGGGTTAGCAAAAGCTAGCATGTTCTGCCATGTAGGCCCTCAGTGAAGTTTATTGTTCTTGTAGAAAGTTATCTTGGACAGACGCAAAACCTGTAGTATAACCTGTATCTTCCCAGTGCTAATCTGGTGCCAATGATAATGAGAAATGGGGACTAAGAGGTAATGAGAGATAGGCCTTTCACGCCAACGGGATGAACTGCCTTACACGTTCACCAACTGCCTTTGGTGGGTGGTAGCATAATTCCCACTTTTTATTTTCTCTAGGAAACATAAGGATGCTTGAAGAACTTCACAGCCCAGATATCTGTTAAATACGTATCAAACTCCCACTCTCACTCTATGAATAGGAGGAAAATAAATAGCTTTGAAATTAACCCCATTCCATAGTGTAGGAAAGTAATGTACATGCTCTTATTTCAATGTTCCTATGCAATTTCTAACCAGATTAGAAGTGGAGAAGAGAGCTGCACATGGATGGTAATTATATTTTGATTTCCCAGATACCAGCTTTCAGATGTAGACTTCTAGAGATCACCATATAAATAAAGTATTTAAAGATAAAAAGGATACTTCAGACAGTATCTGATTAATTCATTACATGATTTGAAGGGTTATCAAACTAGAAAAAATAAAATCAATTTTAAGATAGGAAGCAATTTGGGAATTTATGGTTCCCTTAAATGTCTAAATAAATCTTAGGATGAGATACAACAAGAAAATTGTATGGGTGTCTATGTTTGCCTAAAGAAAGAACAAATATCCATTGACTCAGATAAATTTAGATAATAAAGAACATAAAACTGAAATATGATAATTTCTCCAATTACATATTTTTATTCCTTGAAATCTTTCATATAAAGTATTCATATCTTCAATTCATTTTATAGATAGTTATAGTTATTTCAGGGTTCTCATTCATGTAATTCTTGTGAGTATAAACATTTTCCTATGTCATGACCACTGCAGATATTACTAATCAATCACCGTAATCAATCAAGCTGCCATTTCATCTTACAATTTATCAAGTCCTGAAGAAGACAGCCAAAAGTAGCATTGTTCTTAAGAGACAAAAGCACCACAAAGGACTGCAAGGCTCCCTGTTCAGATCCTTAGAGGCCCAAGATATGTTTCTCATTGTTTAAGCAGCCCACAGAACCTCAGTAGTGACGTTCATTCACAGCATGACGAGCTTTGCTTGTGAAGCTAGTGATCCCATGACTCCTTCCTCAGGTACTACAGGCAAATGCCAGTTACCATGTGTTTGCAGATTAGGGAGACCCTGAATGGTTACGTCACCTATAAGGAAGAATCAAAGCAAACTTCACACCTGGACCAAGAAGATATCATCCAATCAAACACAGAGTGAAAATAAAGCTATCCAAGCAATCAGAATTTACCAAAGAGAAAAATATAGCAGGAATATCCAGATAGAAGAATTAAGAGGAGGCTAACACTGTAGGGAATCTGTAACAGGGAGAGTCCATGATGCACCTCATCAGTGGGGAAGTAATTGCTAGTACATGATACTTAGAAATTTTTGTATCTTTTCATAAAATTTATCCTTCAAAAGGTGGCTGGTGACAATAAAATGGGGGAAAAAATCTCCATCAATAGTCTAACATTTTCTTAATTATTTTTTGTTCACTATTGAATATTTTCTTTCCTTTTCTCCTTTGCCTTTAGCTTCTCTTCTCTTCTCAGCTATTTGTAAGGCCTCCTCAGNATTTGGGAATTTATGGTTCCCTTAAATGTCTAAATAAATCCTAGGATGAGATATAACAAGAAAATGGTATGGGTGTCTATGTGTGCCTAAAGAAAGAACAAATATCCATTGACTCAGATAAATTTAGATAATAAAGAACATAAAACTGAAATATGATAATTTCTCCAATTACATATTTTTATTCCTTGAAATCTTTCATATAAAGTATTCATATCTTCAATTCATTTTATAGATAGTTATAGTTATTTCAGGGTTCTCGTTCATGTAATTCTTGTGAGGATAAACATTTTCCTATGTCATGACCACTGCAGATATTACTAATCAATCACCGTAATCAATCAAGCTGCCATTTCATCTTACAATTTATCAAGTCCTGAAGAAGACAGCCAAAAGTAGCATTGTTCTTAAGAGACAAAAGCACCACAAAGGACTGCAAGGCTCCCTGTTCAGATCCTTAGAGGCCCAAGATATGTTTCTCATTGTTTAAGCAGCCCACAGAACCTCAGTAGTGACGTTCATTCACAGCATGACGAGCTTTGCTTGTGAAGCTAGTGATCCCATGACTCCTTCCTCAGGTACTACAGGCAAATGCCAGTTACCATGTGTTTGCAGATTAGGGAGACCCTGAATGGTTACGTCACCTATAAGGAAGAATCAAAGCAAACTTCACACCTGGACCAAGAAGATATCATCCAATCAAACACAGAGTGAAAATAAAGCTATCCAAGCAATCAGAATTTACCAAAGAGAAAAATATAGCAGGAATATCCAGATAGAAGAATTAAGAGGAGGCTAACACTGTAGGGAATCTGTAACAGGGAGAGTCCATGATGCACCTCATCAGTGGGGAAGTAATTGCTAGTACATGATACTTAGAAATTTTTGTATCTTTTCATAAAATTTATCCTTCAAAAGGTGGCTGGTGACAATAAAANGGGAATCTGTAACAGGGAGAGTCAATGATGCACCTCATCAGTGGGGAAGTAATTGCTAGTACATGATACTTAGAAATTTTTGTATCTTTTCAGAAAATTTATCCTTCAAAAGGTGGCTGGTGACAATAAAATGGGGGAAAAAATCTCCATCAATAGTCTAACATTTTCTTAATTATTTTTTGTTCACTATTGAATATTTTCTTTCCTTTTCTCCTTTGCCTTTAGCTTCTCTTCTCTTCTCAGCTATTTGTAAGGCCTCCTCAGACAATCATTTTGCCTTTTCCCATTTGTTTTCCTTAGATATGGTCTTGATCCCTGCCTCCTATACAGTGTCACGAACAACCATCCGTAGTTCTTCAGGCACTCTGTCTATCAGATCTAATCCCATGAATCTATTTTTCACTTCCACTGTCTAATCATAAGGGGTTTGATTTTGGTTATACTTGAATGGTCTAATGGTTTTCTCTTCTTTCTTCAATTTAAGTGTGAATTTGGCAATAAGAAGTTCATGATCTGAGCCACAGTCAGCACCCGGACTTGTTTCTGCTGACTGTATAGACATTCTCCATCTTTGTCTGCAAAGAATATAATCAACCTGATTTCAGTATTGACCATCTGGTGATATCCACATGTAGGGTCTTATCTTTTGTTGCTGGAAGAGGGTGTAAGGAGATCCAAGTAGTCAATCCTAAAGGAAATAAGTCCTAAATATTCAATGGAAGGACTGATGCTAAAGCTGAAACTCCAGTACCTTGGCCACCTGATGTGAAGAACTGTCTCATTGGAACAGACTCTGATGCTGGGGAAATATTGAAGGTGGAAGGAGAAGGGGATGAGAGAGGACAAGATAGTTGTATGGCATCACCAAAGTGACAGACATGAGTTGTAGTAGGCTCCAGGAGTTGGTGATGGACAGGAAGGCCTGGTGCACTGAAGTCCATGGGGTCCAAAGAGTTAGACATGACTGAGTGACTGAACTGAACTGATTGAACATTATAGTCACTTTGGAGTTTGGCATGCATACTAATATCATTAGGAAGTTCAGTTCAGTTCAGTTGCTCNACTGAAGTCCATGGGGTCCAAAGAGTTAGACATGACTGAGTGACTGAACTGAACTGATTGAACATTATAGTCACTTTGGAGTTTGGCATGCATACTAATATCATTAGGAAGTTCAGTTCAGTTCAGTTGCTCAGTCGTATCCAGCGCTTTGCGACCCCATGAATTGCAGCACTCCAGGCCTCCCTGTCCATCACCAACTCCTGCAGTTCACTCAAACTCACGTCCATCGAGTCAGTGATGCCATCCAGCCATCTCATCCTCTGTCGTCCCCTTCTCCTTCTGCCCCCAATCCCTCCCAGCATCAGAGTCTTTNAGGACTGGGGGCAGGAGGAGAAGGGGACGACCAAGGATTAGATGGCTGGATGGCATCACGGACTCGATGGAGGTGAGTCTGAGTGAACTCTGGGAGATGATGATGGACAGGGAGGCTTGGCATGCTGCAATTCATGCGATCGCAAAGAGTCGGACATGACTGAGCAACTGAACTGAACTGAACCTATTAATGAGAGCTTGATGTATTGGAAGGAAGGAAGGAGGGATGGAAGAAAGAAGGAAACAAAAAGACAAAGAANGCTGCAATTCATGCGATCGCAAAGAGTCGGACATGACTGAGCAACTGAACTGAACTGAACCTATTAATGAGAGCTTGATGTATTGGAAGGAAGGCAGGAGGGATGGAAGAAAGAAGGAAACAAAAAGACAAAGAATCATCCTAGAAAAATTATAGCACAAAGAATAGAATGTAAACCTCTTTATCATTTTATACTTTCAGTTCAGTTCAGTCATTCAGTCATGTCTGACTCTTTGCGACCCCATGAACCACAACACACAGGCCTCCCTGTCCATCGCCAACTCCCGGAGTTCACTCAAACCCATTTCCATTGAGTCGGTGATGCCATCCAACCATCTTATACTCTGTCATCCCCTTCTCCTCCTGCCCTCAATCTTCCCTAGCATCAGCGTTTTTACAAATGAGTCAGCTCTTTGTATCAGGTGGCCAAAGTATTGGAGTTTCAGCTTCAACATCAGTCCTTGCAATGAACACCCAGGACTGATCTCCTTTAGGATGGACTCGTTGGGTCTCCTTCCAGTCAAAAGGACTCTCAAGAGTCTTCTCCAACACCACAGTTCAAAAGCATCAATTCTTTGGCACTCAGCTTTCTTTATAGTCCAACTATCACGTCCATACATGACCACTGGAAAAACCACTTTATGCTTTATAGAATAAAAATATAAACTTCATAAAGAGCTCAAACTATAATAATAAAATTAGATGACAAGGGAGATTTGAAACAAAGGAATTTAAGGCAAAGAGCATCATACAATAATAAATTAGAATATTAAGATGTGTAATACATCTAAAAATATATTTACTAATAATTAACTCTTGAAAGTANAACTTCATAAAGAGCTCAAACAGTAGTTAATAATAAAATTAGATGACAAGGGAGATTTGAAACAAAGGAATTTAAGGCAAAGAGCATCATACAATAATAAATTGGAATATTAAGACGTGTAATACATCTAAAAATATATTTACTAATAATTAACTCTTGAAAGTAGTGACAGCAGCTAAAAATTATGAGTAGATAAAACTACACAAATTCAACTATTATAATGGGAAAAATGGTTGACAAACTGGTGTTTTGGAGCACCAGATGCAAAAATGTAAATAATAAAACCAGTTAGATCACTGTGTAGGTAACAGAGGCCTATCATTTGGAAGATGGTAAGGTTTAAGATGTTTTTGGAGGTAGAGGCAACTGGATATGCTGTTAGAAGTAAAAATAAAGAATGAATAAGGAGTGAATTGTATAGTTTTGGTCTGATGCAATGGATGGTGTCATTTTTTTTGCAAGGAAAACATTCAGTGTGGGAAAATATTTGGAACATGTTTTTGACATATTCAATTTGAAAGCATTTTAGCTTCTAAGCAGAAGTTCCAAGAAGATATCTGGGCATATGTCCAGATTGTAAGGAAGAGATAAAGGTTAGAGATCTAAACTGGAGATTCGGCAAGCTAGAGAGTGGCCTTTGAAACCATAAAGGTGGATAAAATTTCCTAGACAGAGGCATAAAGTGAGAAAAGGATTAAGAAGAGGGATAAGAATTTCTGCAAAAAATAGAGCTTTATTAATAGTACAGGAATAACTGGGCTTCTCTTGTGGCTCAGTGGTAAAGAATCTGCTTGCCAATGCAGGAGACATCAGTTTGATGCTTGGGTCAAGAAGATCCCCTGAAGATGTAAATGGAAATCCACTCATGTATTCTTGTCTAGGAAATCACATGGACAAGAGGAGCCTGGAAGGCTACAGTCTATGGGGTTGCAAAAGAGTCAGACATGACTTTACTAGTGAACAACAACAACTTAGGAATAATTGCCTGAAAGAAGCCTTAGAAGGGGTGTTCAAGGCAGGAGGAAAATATGATTATGTAGAGGCATAGAAGACTAGAGGACAGCATGCTTATTGAGGATTGAGGTAGGCATGGGGAGTGTTCAACACTGTAAAATTTTTCTGAGAGTTCAATAAAATGAGGGAAAATTTGGTTTTCACAAGCTTTTATTCCTAGTAACACTGGTCACTTCCTATGGTGCAGTGGGATAAAATCCCAGTTAAATGGGGTTGAGAGAGAATAGAAGGAGACGAAATAGAGACAGCCAGCTCAGACAACTCATAGAGAGCTTTTTACCATGAATGGAAGTGAACAAGTTTTGAGGATGGTTGAAGGAAAGTGTAGACAAGATATTCTGACAAGTGTAAACCTGACAGAGTTTTGAAATAAATTGAGTAGCCCAGGAGAGAAGGATAAAATGTTGATGCAAGAAATATAGGAGCTAATTTCAGGAACACCATTCCTGAAAAATTACAAGGAGATAGCAAACAGAGCAGCGCAGATGGAAGACTCAGTTTACAGAGCAAAGGGACATGTCTGCTGTAGCAATAAGGGCGTCAAACTGTAGCTGTGCAGTTCATAAAATTGGTGATTTGTGGCAATACTCACATGGATTTTATTATTGAAGTGATTTATAATTTTATGTTAATTATTGCTATAGAGCAAAATGATTCAGATATATATGTATATATACATTCTTCTTCATATTTTCCATTATGGTTTACTATAGGATATTGAATATAGTTCCCTGTGCTATACAGTAGGAACTTGTTGTTCATATGGATTTTCTTGATAAAAGATGTTGTAGTGCCATCAACTCAAAGTTACAACAGAGGGTTGGAAAAGAATGAGAGAGATTTGAGAGGCTGTGAAAGAGTCCTCTTTGAGAATAAGGGAATGAATTAAACAGGCAAGTATTGAGGGATTGTCTGGCAATGTTGAATATCCATTTGAAATTTATGGTTATAAATTTGAAATGAATCTAGACATCAAAATATTTTTTTGCAAGCAATGTTCTGATGCTATATATGATTGCATGTATTGTTAATAGGTTTGTCAAGCAAGCACTTTCTTGAGACAGGAAAGGGAAAAGAAGAAAATTTTCAATTTATTCATTTTATTCAAATTATATTTAAGTTTTTCTTTTGGGTGGACAAAAATGTCCGCTCAAGTTTTTCTATAAGATATTATGGAAAAACCCAAATAATATTAAAATATGGAATATTTTCCTAGTAGGGATATGAAGACCTGTGGAGAAAAGGCATTATAAAAAACAAGTCTTTGTTGTAGATTGAAACATCTCAAAGAGCGAGTTGGAGAAATAAGACAAAAATATTTAGAGAGTGGAGGAGTTGAAACAGATTCTGTAGTTGTTGCCAATCTGGTGATGACTAAGGATAGAATCTCTGTGAGTAGGTGATTGTAGTAGAGTGTAAAAATATATATATATTACTGATATGTAAAAAATATTACTAATGTAAACTAGAAATCAAGAAATGGAGAGGCATGTATAAGAACCACATAATTGATATTTTATTAAAAAGAAACAAAAATTATGGTTTTAACATCAGTGACTCCTTAACCACTTTCTACTCCAACACAAGCAAGTGGTCTAACATACCATCATCAGTCACACGATACTTATCCTAAAGGCAGGGATGCATTTGAGGCCATGCCCCCTTAGAAGTCTAATTTTATAGCATTGTTGAGAGACGTGTAAGACATTTCACATTTGGCAAAGCACTTTGCCTCAATAGCCCTTCCTCTGAACCATACCCAAGTAAGCATGATTAACCATTTTTATTACTGTTTTTTTTTTTTTTACTTCAGAAATTTGGTACTATTTTATTTTTTAATTTATTTATTTTCAGTTGAAGGATAATTACTTTACAATACTGCATTGGTTTCTGCCAGACATCAACCTGAATCAGTCATAGGTATGCATATGTCCCCTCTCTCTTGAACCTCCATCCCACTTTCAACCCGTTCACAGCCCTCTAGCTTGTTACAGAGCCCTTGTTTTATACTAAATTCCTGAAAGTTAATTAAAAATGCATGATATAATATTCCTCTATTATGGAAACTTAAAATTATAAGTTCTGTGCACAGTTTAACATGAGTTTTGCTGCCTTCAAAATAGGCAGTGATCAAGGGCAATATCACTTCAAGCATGGGCAAGGACAGCGGTAAATTTCCAAAATGATTTCCAGAGTACACTCATGGCTGATTTCCCACTAAAAGTACAGTACAGAAGATCTATGGCAGAATGAATCAATTATTACACACATAAGTATTTGGGCCTGAGCTCATTTGTCTGGATTTTAGATTAGATTTGATGCAGGGAGGAGAAAAATGATTTGCTTTGAATGAATGAATAGCTAGGTTCTGATGCCAAACTATCCTGCCATTTGATCCTCTGAGATACCATTTTAATATATCATCCAGACTTTAGAAATGTAGTATCTGATACTTCAAATAGTTATATGATTGCTTGAGATGGCAGTGATTAAATTATAGAACTGGAATTTGGACTCACATTTTCTAATTCTCAGTCACTGTGCTCGCCATTATGCAATAAATGCCTGCTGGTCACAGAGACTTTCGCTTCACTTGGTCAGGGTTTGGTTTACAGACTTGAGTGCTAACTGAGAACACTTTTTAGATGATAGAGTAGAAATTTCATTTTTTGTGATAGGGAATTTTGATATCCTAATAGGGGTGACTGAGTTGGTGAATAGGAGAAGCACTGCAGAATCATAAATGTGCTTTAATCTTCATCTAAAGACAATATGAGTGCATTCCTATTTGTTTTAGTTAATTCATAAACAACACATCAGTTTGGTTCTTTTTAATTCATATAATATTCTTTAAGACTTTTAGCAGTCAGTGAACTAAAATGGACTGGAACGGGTGAATTTAATTCAGATGAGCATTATATCTACTACTGTGGGCAAGAATCCTTTAGATGAAATGGAATAGCCATCATAGTCAACAAGAGAGTCCAAAATGCAGTAATTGGATGCAGTCTCAGAAAATGACAGGATGATCTCCATTCATTTCCAAGGCAGACCATTCAGTATCACACTGATCCATGTCTATATCCTGACTAATAATGCTGAAGAAGCTGAAGTTGAACAGATCTATGAAGACCTACAAGACCTTCTAGAACTAACACCCCCCAAAAATGTCCCTTTCATTACAGGGGACTGGAATGCAAGAGTAGGAAGTCATGAAACACCTGGAGTAACAGGCAAATTTGGCCTTGGAGTACAGAATGAAGCAGGACAAAGGCTAACAGAGTTTCACCAAGAGAATGTACTGGTCATAGCAAACACACTCTTCTAACAACACAAGAGTAGACTCCACACGTGGATATCACTTGATCATCAATACTGAAATCAGATTAATTATATTCTTTGCAGACAAAGATGGAGAAGTTCTATATAGTCACCAAAAACAAGACCAGGAGCCAATTGTGGCTCAGATCATGAACTTCTTAATGCTAAATTCAGACATAAATTAAAGAAAGTAGGGAAAACCACTAGACCATTCAAGTATGACCTAAATCAAATCCCTTACCATTTTACAGTGGAAGGGAGAAATTGATTCAAGGGATTAGATCTGATAGCGTTCCTGAAGAACTATGGATGGAGGTTTGTGACTTTGTACAGAAGGCAGGGATCAAGACCATCCTCAAGAAAAAGAAATGCAAAAAGGCAAAATGGTTATCTGAGGAGGCTTCGCAAATATCTGTGCAAAGAAGAGAAGTGAAAGGCAAAGGAGAAAAGGAAGCATATACTCATTTGAGTGAAAAGCTCCAAAGAATAGCAAGGGGAGATAAGAAAGCTTTCTTCGGTGATCAGTGCTAAGAAATAGAGGAAAACAGCAGAATGGGAAAGACTAGAGATCTCTTCAAGAAAATTAGAGATACCAAGGGAAATTGTCATGCAAAGATGGGCAAAAGAAAGGATAGAAATGGTATGGACCTAACAGAAGCAGAAGATATTAAGAGGTGGCAAAAATACACAGAACTATTCAAAAATGATCTTCATGACCCAGATAACCATAATGGTGTGATCACTCACCTAAAGCCAGATATCCTGGAATCTGAAGTCAAATGGGCCTTAGGATGCATTACCAGGAAAAAAGCTAGTGGAGGTGATGGAATTCCAGTTGAAGTATTTCAAATTCTTAAAAATGAAGAAAGGCATTGCCAAAGAATGTTCAGACTTCCACATAATTGCACTCATCTCACACGCTAGCAAAGTAATGCTCAAAACTCTCCAAGCCAGGCTTCAGCAATACATGAGATGTGGAATTCCAGATATTCAAGCTGGTTTTTGAAAAGGCAGAGGAACCATAGATCAAATTGCCAACATCCGCTGAATCATGGAAAAAACAAGAGAGTTCCAGGAAAACATCTATTTCTGCTTTATTGATTATGTCAAAGCCTTTGTGTGGATCACAACAAACTGTGGAAAACTCTTAAAAGATTGGAATACCAGATCACCTGTCCTGCCTCCTGAGAAATCTGTATGCAGGTCTAGAAGCAACAGTTAGTACTGGACATGGAACAACAAACTGGTTACAAATTGGGAAAGGAGTACGTCAAGGTTGTATATTGTCACCCTGCTTATTTAACTTATATGCAGAGTACATCATGAGAAACACTGGGCTGGAAGAAGCACAAGCTGGAATCAAGATTGCCGGGAGAAATATCAATAACCTCAGATATGCAGATGACACCACCCTTATGAAAGAAAGTGAAGGAGAACTAAAAAGTCTCTTGATGAAAGTGAAAGAAGAGAATGAAAAAGTTCGCTTAAAGCTCAACATTCAGAAAACTAAGATCATGGCATCTGGTCCCATCACTTCATGGGAAATAGATGGGAAAATAGTGGAAACAACGACAGGCTTTATTTGGGGGGGCTCCAAAATCACTGCAGATGGTGACTGCAGCCATGAAATTATTCTTGCTCCTTGCAAGAAAAGTTATGACCAACCTAGACAGCATATTAAAAAGCAGAGACATTACTATTGCTAACAAAGGTCTGTCCAGTCAAAGCCTTGGTTTTTCCAATAGTCAAATATGGATGTGAGAGTTGGACTATAAAGAAAGCTGAGCACTGAAGAAATGATGCCTTTGAACTGTGGTGTTGGAGAAGACTTCTTGAGATTCCCTTGGACTGCAAGGAGATCCAACCAGTCCATTGAAAAGGAAATAAGTTCTGAATGTTGATTGGAAGGACTGATGTTGGAACTGAAACTCCAATACTTTGGCCACCTGATGGGACTAACTCTTTGGAAGTGCTCCTCATGCTGCGAAAGACTGAAGGTGGGAGGAGAAGGGATGACAGAAGATTAGATGGTTGGATGACATCACTGAGTTGATGAGTTTGAGCATGTTCCCAGAGTTGGAAGCCTGATACGCTGCAGTCCACGGGGTCATGAAGAATGGGACAGGACTAAGTGATTGAAACTCCAGTACTTTGGCCACCTCATGTGAAGAGTTGACTCATTGGAAAAGACTCTGATGCTGGGAGGGATTGGGGGCAGGAGGAGAAGGGGATGACAGAGGATGAGATGGCTGGATGGCATCACAGACTCGACGGACATGAGTCTGAGTGAACTCCAGGTGTTGGTGATGGACAGGGAGGCCCGGCGTGCTGCGATTCATGGGATCTCAAAGAGTCGGACACGACTGAGCGACTGAACTGAACTGAAGTGACTGAAATGAGCTGAATAGTCTTTTTGTAACCCTCATTCCCTCCATACAATCTCTTGTCCTCATTCCCTGGGATATTTTATCCTTTAAGAAAAAGATGTTATGATGTATCTCATGATACATGATCAGGATCAATGATCTTACTTTTTCAGTATTAGGATGTAAGTCAGAAAGCTTAATTAATCTAAAATAAATGCATAAAATATCATATAACTGCAAAAAATACATATTTAATCACACATTGCCTGGCCATCAACATTGCTTATAAAAGTATTACAATAATACATTAGGTATATATTTTCATGATATCTGTATTTTTATGGATATTATATGTAAAAAAATCACTTGTTTAAATGTTTAATTGGCAAAAAAAAAAAAATGGACCATTTAAGTAGATGTTCATCTGCCCAGTCATGTCCAACTCTTTGCAACCCCATAAACTGCAACACACCAGGCCTCTGTGTTTCTCACTATCTCCCTAAGTTTGCCCAAGTTCATGTCCATTGCATTGGTAATGCCATCCAGTCATCTCATTTTCTGATGCCCTCTTATCCTTTGCCCTCAGTCTTTCCCAGCATCAGGGACTTTTCCAATGAGTCAGCTTTTCACATCAGTTGGCCAAAATACTGGGGCTTCAACATCTGTTCTTCCCATGAGTATTTAGAGTTGATGTTCCTTAAGATGGNTCCTCATGCTGCAAAAGACTGAAGGTGGGAGGAGAAGGGATGACAGAAGATTAGATGGTTGGATGACATCACTGAGTTGATGAGTTTGAGCATGTTCCCAGAGTTGGAAGCCTGATACGCTGCAGTCCACGGGGTCATGAAGAATGGGACAGGACTAAGTGATTGAAACTCCAGTACTTTGGCCACCTCATGTGAAGAGTTGACTCATTGGAAAAGACTCTGATGCTGGGAGGGATTGGGGGCAGGAGGAGAAGGGGATGACAGAGGATGAGATGGCTGGATGGCATCACAGACTCGATGGACACGAGTCTGAGTGAACTCCAGGTGTTGGTGATGGACAGGGAGGCCCGGCGTGCTGCGATTCATGGGGTCTCAAAGAGTCGGACACGACTGAGCGACTGAACTGAACTGAAGTGACTGAAATGAGCTGAATAGTCTTTTTGTAACCCTCATTCCCTCCATACAATCTCTTGTCCTCATTCCCTGGGATATTTTATCCTTTAAGAAAAAGATGTTATGATGTATCTCATGATACATGATCAGGATCAATGATCTTACTTTTTCAGTATTAGGATGTAAGTCAGAAAGCTTAATTAATCTAAAATAAATGCATAAAATATCATATAACTGCAAAAAATACATATTTAATCACACATTGCCTGGCCATCAACATTGCTTATAAAAGTATTACAATAATACATTAGGTATATATTTTCATGATATCTGTATTTTTATGGATATTATATGTAAAAAAATCACTTGTTTAAATGTTTAATTGGCAAAAAAAAAAAATGGACCATTTAAGTAGGTGTTCATCTGCCCAGTCATGTCCAACTCTTTGCAACCCCATAAACTGCAACACACCAGGCCTCTGTGTCTCTCACTATCTCCCTAAGTTTGCCCAAGTTCATGTCCATTGCATTGGTAATGCCGTCCAGTCATCTCATTTTCTGATGCCCTCTTATCCTTTGCCCTCAGTCTTTGCCAGCATCAGGGGCTTTTCCAATGAGTCAGCTTTTCACATTAGTTGGCCAAAATACTGGGGCTTCAACATCTGTTCTTCCCATGAGTATTTAGAGTTGATGTTCCTTAAGATGGACTGGTTTGATTCCTTGCTGTCCAAGGGAATTTCAAGTTGGTGGGAATGCAAACTAGCACAGCCACTATGGAGAACAGTGTGGAGATTCCTTAAAAAACTGGAAATAGAACTGCCTTATGACTCAGCAATCCCACTGCTGGGCATACACACCAAGGAAACCAGAATTGAAAGAGACAAATGTACCCCGATGTTCATCACAGCACTGTTTATAATAGCCAGGACATGGAAGCAACCTATATGTCCATCAGCAGATGAATGGATAAGAAAGCTGTGGTACATATACACAATGGAGTATTACTCAGCCATTAAAATGAATACATTTGAATCAGTTCTAATGAGCTGGATGAAACTGGAGCCAATTATACAGAGTGAAGTAAGCCAGAAAGAAAAACACCAATACAGTATACTGACACATATATATGGAATTTAGAAAGATGGTAATGATGACCCTGTATGTGAGACAGCAAAAGAGACACAGAGGTATAGAACACTTTTGGACTCTGTGGTAGAAGGAGAGGGTGGGATTCTTTGGGAGAATAGCATTGAAACATGTATAATATCATGTAAGAAACAAATTGCCAGTCTAGGTTCGATGCAGGATACAGGATGCTTGGGGCCGGTGCACTGGGATGACCCAGAGAGGTGGTATAGGGAGGAAGATGGGAGGGGAGTTCAGGATTGGGAACTCATGTACACCCATGGCGGATTCATGTTGATGTATGGCAAAACCAACACAGTATTGTAAAGTAAAATAAAGTAACATTAAATTAAAATTTTTTAAAGTCTTCTCCAGCACCATAGTTCGAAGGCATCAATTCTTTGGTACTCTGCCTACTTTATGGTCCAGCTCTCACAACCATACAAGACCACTGGAAAGACCATGGCCTTGACTATAAGGGCCTTTGTCAGCAGACTAATGTCTCTGCTTTTCAACACACAGTCTAGATTTGAGATAGCTCCTGCCAAGGAGCAATCATCTTTTGATTTCATGNTAAGTCTTCTCCAGCACCATAGTTCGAAGGCATCAATTCTTTGGTGCTCTGCCTACTTCATGGTCCAACTCTCACAACCGTACAAGACCACTGGAAAGACCATGGCCTTGACTATAAGGGCCTTTGTCAGCAGACTAATGTCTCTGCTTTTCAACAAACAGTCTAGATTTGAGATAGCTCCTGCCAAGGAGCAATCATCTTTTGATTTCATGGTTGCAGTCACATCCATAGTAATCACTGCTTCCACTTTTATCTCATCTATTTGCCATAAAGTAATGGGCCGGATGCCATGACCTTAGTTTTATAATATTTCGTTTTAAGCCAGCTCTTTCACACTCCTCCTTCACCCTCATCAAGAGGCTCTTTAGTTCCTCTTCACTTTCTGCCCTTAGAGTGGTATCCCCTGCATATCTGATGTTATTGACTTTTCTCGCGACTATTTTGATTCCAGCTTGTAATTCATCCAGTCTGGCATTTTTCATGATGTTTTCAGTGTATACGTTAAATAAACAAAGTGACAGCAGACAGCCCTGTCATACTCCTTTCTCAATCTCGAACCAATCAGTTGCTCTATATAGCGTTCTAACTGTTGCTTCTTGACCTGCACACAGGTTTCTCAGGAGACAGGTAAGATCGTCTGGTATTCCCATCTCTTTAAGAGCTTTCCACAGGTTGTTATGATCCATACAGTCAAAGACTTTGGGGTAGTCCATGAAACAGAGGTAGATGTTTTTTCTGGAACCCCTTGCTTTTTCTGTGATCCAGAGAATGTTGGCAGTTTAATCTCTGGTTCCTGTTCCTTTTCTAAAACCCTGTTGGGCATCTGAAAGTTTTTGGTTCCCATAATGCTGAAGCCTTGCATGCCAGATTCTAAGCATGACCTTACAAACATGGGAGATGAGTGCAATTGTCTGATGGTGAGAGTATTCTTTAGTACTACCCTTCTTTGAATTGGAATGAGGATTGACTTTTTCTAGTCCTTTGGCCATTGCTGGGTCTTCCATATTTGCTGACGTATTGAATGCAACAGCTTAATGGCATCATCCTTTAGGGTTTTGAATGGTTCTACTGGATTTCCAACACATCCACTAGCTTTATTAACAGCAGTGCTTCCTAAGGCCCACTTGACTTCAGAATGTCTGGCTCTTGGTGACTGACGACACCATTGTAGTAAACCAGTTCATTAAGATCTCTTTTGTACAGGTCTTCCATGTATTATTTACACATGTTCTAGATCTCTTCAGCATCAGCTAGGTCTCTACTATTTCTATTTACATGGTGCTATCCCTAAAAATAATAAAAACTGAAATATTTATTTCTGAATACAGAAGATTATGTTTGAATATATTCACTTGGTTATGTTCATGTCATAAACTTTTTATTAAAAATTAGGTAGTAAAATTTTGTATATATAGGTACCTCCCTAGATTTTTTGGTTGGATGCTTGTCTTTCTTATAGTTCTATAGCCACATTGACATTACCCTCTCCAAGACAAAAATCTTGTGATGCTATGTTATTGACACCAAGTCTACATCCTGGTTGAGGTGGAAATGCCAGAGAATTAACATATAAGCAAGTAATCTATACCCAAGTATTTTTCATATACATATTCATTTCATATTCAGGATACTCCAGAGAAGGGAAAATACCAGAATTCCCATGTTACAGATGAAAAATAGGAAACTCTGGAATATACAGTTATAAGTATTAGAACCAAGTTTCAGTAACTCCCCTGTCTGCCTCCTGATGACAACACTACCACACATCTGTGACATCTCAAAACTCTTCAGATCCATCTCGAAGTAGATAATTCATGCACTACGACTCCAACAAATGCCCGAATTTCTCTAATTTTCTCTGTATGGTTTCTTATTTCCGGTCATGTGCATTTGCTTATACTGTAAGCTCCCAAATGTCAGAGGCTGTGTCTTCTATTTCCGATAAAATTCTTGACTCCTTACAGTGGGTTGATCAACGCATACTGCTAATAGTTAGATGAGACTATGAGTATTAACAAAAATATTCTTTTTCTTGGCACATGTGGATCAAACCTTCTGCAGGCTCGTTTTCACATTCCATCCGAGTCCACATGTCATTAGAAACGAGCCGTTGACATAATGTGAAATGCCTGTTCATTTGTGTGGAAAGATGAAGGGCCCCGTCCAGACAACTGTGCAAACATCAAACAGTAACGTAAAATAAACTCCTAACATTACATATGAACACTGACGTCAGGATATTTTGTGAAGTGGTGAGTGAAAGGGAAGTTCAAAAACATGAATGGTTAGGTATTTAGGCAGAGCAGTAAGGAGTGGTAGAGATATGGGACATTGCTCTGTGCTGTAATTAATCATTGCCTAGCTGGGGAATGGGTGGGATTCTAGAATCCGCTCAAGTGAGGGAGAGTGGGATTGTGCGGTGACCTGGTCATGGTATGGTATGGTTTGGGAGAAGACTAACAGAGGAGGAAAGGGATGAAACAAAAACAAAGGAGTGGGAATTGCAGACAGGGAGGGCTGCTTCAGTATGTTTTGGAGTCTCCAACAAAGAATATAGAATGTCTAAAGTTCTGAAGTAAAAAGGAGAACAGTAGCAAAATTGGAATTGCTCATACAATTCCTTCACTCTGCTTATGTAACAAGGACCATTTATTCATCCTTTAATCAACATCAGTTATCACCTTAGCAAGATGAATGGGAAAAGTGAATTGTAGGACATGGAAGCAAAATGTAAATGTTTCTTCTCTTCATGATTCACTGGCATCCATGGGAGGATGGATATTTTATTAATATTAAACAATTGCTTGTATTGAACAGTTGCCAAGTCATGTCTGACCTCTCCATGGCCCCATGGACTGCAGCACACCAGGCTTCCCCGTCCTTCACTATCTCCTGGAATTTGCCCACATTCACGTCCATTGCATCGGTGATACCATCCAACCATCTCAATACTTGTTCAGTAATGAAAGTTCTAGTGTTGCATGTATACAGAATATGATGTTCTTGAACTTGGACACTGATGCAAATAGAGACATGTATGTAGATACCCATAATTAAATACAGGTAAAAATGGAGATAGCGTTCACCAGTTGTAAGAGCTTCCCGGGTGTGTAGTGGTAAAGAATCTGCCTGCAGTGCAGGAGACACAAGCAACCCATGTCTGATCCCTTGTTTGAAAAGATCTCCTGGAGGAGGAAATGGCAGCCCACTCTAGTATTCTTGCCTGGAAAATCCCAGGGACAAGGGAGCCTGGTGGGCTGCAGTCCATAGGGTCCCAAAGAGTTGGACACAGCTAGCTAGTGTCTATGTGTGCACATACACACACACACACACACACGTGCTACATTATACTTTGAATAAAATTCACACTTTTTTATGGCCTCCAAGATGCTGCATTAATCAGCCTCTATTTACCTCTGGAAACTCATCTGATGTCACTCACCTTTTATACTGTATTGTCTGTCAATTTCTAAAATACATTAAATGAGTTCATGAAAGAGGACACTTTATTTAAAATCAAGAAAGGAGGACGTTAAAAAGATACATGTTTATGATTTATATACTGGAAGTACTGTTCAGTGCAGAGGCAGAGTGCTATTGACATGTCAGTTCTCGAGCAGATGGCACCTGTCGTGGGCTGTATGGTGACCTCAAAAAATAATGGTTTTTTGCTTGTTTATTTTGTCCCTGAAATCTGTGAACGTGACTCAGTTTGGGGGAGAAAATGGCTTTTGTATATGTAATTAAGAATCTTAAGATCAGAGTATCCTGAATTACTCAGGTAGGTCGTTCCTAAGTTCAGTAAGTGTCCTTAGAGAGCAGAGGAGAAGTGTAGGTAAAAGTGATGAAATACAGAGGCAAAGATGGGAGGGATGTGGCCACAAGCCAAGGAATTCATGGAACACTGAGCCATCAGAAGCTGAGAGAGACAAGGAAGCTTTCTCCATAGAGCTTCCAAGGGAACGTTGCCTTGCCAACATTTTGATTTCAGACCTCTGTGCTCCAGAGCTGTTAAAAAATAAATTATTTGTGTTTTAAGCCTACAAAAATATTAGTTTGTGGTAATTTTCTTATTGGAGTTTTAAGAAAAAAAAAAAAACAGTGCCTAATGGTAGAGATGGATATATCAGGGCTTTGATACAATTTCAATTTTCTTAAATTTATGGAGGTTTGATCTGTGACCCAAGATAGGGTCTATCATGGAGAATGTTCCATGTGTACTTGAGAAGATGTATTCTTCTGGATTTGGATGGAATGTACTGAAGATATCAATGAGATCCATCTCATCAAATGTATCATTTAAGATACATTTCCTTATTAAGTTTCTGTTTGATGTTCTATCCATTTGTGTGAGTGGGGTGTTAAAGTCTCCTACTATACTGCGTTACTGTCAATTTCCCCTTTTTGTGTCTGTTACTGTCTATCTTTGTATTGAGTGCTGCTATGTTGGGTGCATGTATATTAAAATTATGTCTTCCTCTTGGATAAACCATCTACTTTTAATTTGTGGATTACCAAACTGATTGTTCTCTCCCCACTTTAAGCTTCAATTTGTTTACCCCTAAATAAGGGGGTAATAATATATATAAGATTGGAGAGTTAGACATAATAAAAGTACCTAGCACCAATCCTATTATTTCAATGTGTTTCTTAGAAGTAATCTTTTATTCCTTTTCTTCTTAATCCTGTTCTTTCTACTCTGTTTATCCCATGCTACTTATTATATAATTTCTATAAAAGAACAATGTTATGGCATTCTTATTTATTTATTTATGCTTGACTTCTCTGCAACTTTCATTTAAAATGATGTGCAATAAACAATTATTTTATTATGTACTAGTTAAGTAATATTTACAGAGGAAAGAAAGTGCATTGGTCAGCTAGTAAAATATTACTTTTGATGTATTTGTTAACATAATGGAATTCTGGTTTACCTAGCAATCTCTTATAACTTTGCTTAAATTGACTCAATAAAAAATACTGATGAAAATAAGGTTCTAAAGCATAGTTAAAACCCTACTCCTTAGTGTGATTATGGTGAGAGGGGCAAGATCTCGTATGTCTTTACCAGATATTTTCTTAGGAGAACCAAAAGGCACCATAAAAATATTACTTTTGATGGTCAAAGCTTGACACAGGAAAGTTTGTGCGTATATTCTTCGCTTCTTTCTACTAATCTTTAAATTCAGTTCAGTTCAGTTCAGTCACTCAGTCGTGCCCAACTCTTTGCAATCCCATGAATCGCAGCACGCCAGGCCTCCCTGTCCATCACCAACTCCCGGAGTTCACTCAAACTCTTGTGCATCGAGTCG
>SJYW01007711.1:85839-97913 GCA_006410735.1 Raphicerus campestris
TACAAGACCACTGGAAAGACCATGGCCTTGACTATAAGGGCCTTTGTCAGCAGACTAATGTCTCTGCTTTTCAACAAACAGTCTAGATTTGAGATAGCTCCTGCCAAGGAGCAATCATCTTTTGATTTCATGGTTGCAGTCACATCCATAGTAATCACTGCTTCCACTTTTATCTCATCTATTTGCCATAAAGTAATGGGCCGGATGCCATGACCTTAGTTTTATAATATTTCGTTTTAAGCCAGCTCTTTCACACTCCTCCTTCACCCTCATCAAGAGGCTCTTTAGTTCCTCTTCACTTTCTGCCCTTAGAGTGGTATCCCCTGCATATCTGATGTTATTGACTTTTCTCGCGACTATTTTGATTCCAGCTTGTAATTCATCCAGTCTGGCATTTTTCATGATGTTTTCAGTGTATACGTTAAATAAACAAAGTGACAGCAGACAGCCCTGTCGTACTCCTTTCTCAATCTCGAACCAATCAGTTGCTCTATATAGCGTTCTAACTGTTGCTTCTTGACCTGCACACAGGTTTCTCAGGAGACAGGTAAGATCGTCTGGTATTCCCATCTCTTTAAGAGCTTTCCACAGGTTGTTATGATCCATACAGTCAAAGACTTTGGGGTAGTCCATGAAACAGAGGTAGATGTTTTTTCTGGAACCCCTTGCTTTTTCTGTGATCCAGAGAATGTTGGCAGTTTAATCTCTGGTTCCTGTTCCTTTTCTAAAACCCTGTTGGGCATCTGAAAGTTTTTGGTTCCCATAATGCTGAAGCCTCGCATGCCAGATTCTAAGCATGACCTTACAAACATGGGAGATGAGTGCAATTGTCTGATGGTGAGAGTATTCTTTAGTACTACCCTTCTTTGAATTGGAATGAGGATTGACTTTTTCTAGTCCTTTGGCCATTGCTGGGTCTTCCATATTTGCTGACGTATTGAATGCAACAGCTTAATGGCATCATCCTTTAGGGTTTTGAATGGTTCTACTGGGATTCCAACACATCCACTAGCTTTATTAACAGCAGTGCTTCCTAAGGCCCACTTGACTTCAGAATGTCTGGCTCTTGGTGACTGATGACACCATTGTAGTAAACCAGTTCATTAAGATCTCTTTTGTACAGGTCTTCCATGTATTATTTACACATGTTCTAGATCTCTTCAGCATCAGCTAGGTCTCTACTATTTCTATTTACATGGTGCTATCCCTAAAAATAATAAAAACTGAAATATTTATTTCTGAATACAGAAGATTATGTTTGAATATATTCACTTGGTTATGTTCATGTCATAAACTTTTTATTAAAAATTAGGTAGTAAAATTTTGTATATATAGGTACCTCCCTAGATTTTTTGGTTGGATGCTTGTCTTTCTTATAGTTCTATAGCCACATTGACATTACCCTCTCCAAGACAAAAATCTTGTGATGCTATGTTATTGACACCAAGTCTACATCCTGGTTGAGGTGGAAATGCCAGAGAATTAACATATAAGCAAGTAATCTATACCCAAGTATTTTTCATATACATATTCATTTCATATTCAAGATACTCCTGAGAAGGGAAAATACCAGAATTCCCATGTTACAGATGAAAAATAGGAAACTCTGGAATATACAGTTATAAGTATTAGAACCAAGTTTCAGTAACTCCCCTGTCTGCCTCCTGATGACAACACTACCACACATCTGTGACATCTCAAAACTCTTCAGATCCATCTCGAAGTAGATAATTCATGCACTACGACTCCAACAAATGCCCGAATTTCTCTAATTTTCTCTGTATGGTTTCTTATTTCCGGTCATGTGCATTTGCTTATACTGTAAGCTCCCAAATGTCAGAGGCTGTGTCTTCTATTTCCGATAAAATTCTTGACTCCTTACAGTGGGTTGATCAACGCATACTGCTAATAGTTAGATGAGACTATGAGTATTAACAAAAATATTCTTTTTCTTGGCACATGTGGATCAAACCTTCTGCAGGCTCGTTTTCACATTCCATCCGAGTCCACATGTCATTAGAAACAAGCCGTTGACATAATGTGAAATGCCTGTTCATTTGTGTGGAAAGATGAAGGGCCCCGTCCAGACAACTGTGCAAACATCAAACAGTAACGTAAAATAAACTCCTAACATTACATATGAACACTGACGTCAGGATATTTTGTGAAGTGGTGAGTGAAAGGGAAGTTCAAAAACATGAATGGTTAGGTATTTAGGCAGAGCAGTAAGGAGTGGTAGAGATATGGGACATTGCTCTGTGCTGTAATTAATCATTGCCTAGCTGGGGAATGGGTGGGATTCTAGAATCCGCTCAAGTGAGGGAGAGTGGGATTGTGCGGTGACCTGGTCATGGTATGGTATGGTTTGGGAGAAGACTAACAGAGGAGGAAAGGGATGAAACAAAAACAAAGGAGTGGGAATTGCAGACAGGGAGGGCTGCTTCAGTATGTTTTGGAGTCTCCAACAAAGAATATAGAATGTCTAAAGTTCTGAAGTAAAAAGGAGAACAGTAGCAAAATTGGAATTGCTCATACAATTCCTTCACTCTGCTTATGTAACAAGGACCATTTATTCATCCTTTAATCAACATCAGTTATCACCTTAGCAAGATGAATGGGAAAAGTGAATTGTAGGACATGGAAGCAAAATGTAAATGTTTCTTCTCTTCATGATTCACTGGCATCCATGGGAGGATGGATATTTTATTAATATTAAACAATTGCTTGTATTGAACAGTTGCCAAGTCATGTCTGACCTCTTCATGGCTCCATGGACTGCAGCACACCAGGCTTCCCAGTCCTTCACTATCTCCTGGAATTTGCCCACGTTCACGTCAATTGCATCGGTGATACCATCCAACCATCTCAATACTTGTTCAGTAATGAAAGTTCTAGTGTTGCATGTATACAGAATATGATGTTCTTGAACTTGGACACTGATGCAAATAGAGACATGTATGTAGATACCCATAATTAAATACAGGTAAAAATGGAGATAGCGTTCACCAGTTGTAAGAGCTTCCCGGGTGTGTAGTGGTAAAGAATCTGCCTGCAGTGCAGGAGACACAAGCAACCCATGTCTGATCCCTTGTTTGAAAAGATCTCCTGGAGGAGGAAATGGCAGCCCACTCTAGTATTCTTGCCTGGAAAATCCCAGGGACAAGGGAGCCTGGTGGGCTGAAGTCCATAGGGTCCCAAAGAGTTGGACACAGCTAGCTAGTGTCTATGTGTGCACATACACACACACGTGCTACATTATACTTTGAATAAAATTCACAATTTTTTATGATCTCCAAGATGCTGCATTAATCAGCCTCTATTTACCTCTGGAAACTCATCTGATGTCACTCACCTTTTATACTGTATTGTCTGTCAATTTCTAAAATACATTAAATGAGTTCATGAAAGAGGACACTTTATTTAAAATCAAGAAAGGAGGACGTTAAAAAGATACATGTTTATGATTTATATACTGGAAGTACTGTTCAGTGCAGAGGCAGAGTGCTATTGACATGTCAGTTCTCGAGCAGATGGCACCTGTCGTGGGCTGTATGGTGACCTCAAAAAATAATGGTTTTTTGCTTGTTTATTTTGTCCCTGAAATCTGTGAACGTGACTCAGTTTGGGGGAGAAAATGGCTTTTGTATATGTAATTAAGAATCTTAAGATCAGAGTATCCTGAATTACTCAGGTAGGTCGTTCCTAAGTTCAGTAAGTGTCCTTAGAGAGCAGAGGAGAAGTGTAGGTAAAAGTGATGAAATACAGAGGCAAAGATGGGAGGGATGTGGCCACAAGCCAAGGAATTCATGGAACACTGAGCCATCAGAAGCTGAGAGAGACAAGGAAGCTTTCTCCATAGAGCTTCCAAGGGAACGTTGCCTTGCCAACATTTTGATTTCAGACCTCTGTGCTCCAGAGCTGTTAAAAAATAAATTATTTGTGTTTTAAGCCTACAAAAATATTAGTTTGTGGTAATTTTCTTATTGGAGTTTTAAGAAAAAAAAAAAAACAGTGCCTAATGGTAGAGATGGATATATCAGGGCTTTGATACAATTTCAATTTTCTTAAATTTATGGAGGTTTGATCTGTGACCCAAGATAGGGTCTATCATGGAGAATGTTCCATGTGTACTTGAGAAGATGTATTCTTCTGGATTTGGATGGAATGTACTGAAGATATCAATGAGATCCATCTCATCAAATGTATCATTTAAGATACATTTCCTTATTAAGTTTCTGTTTGATGTTCTATCCATTTGTGTGAGTGGGGTGTTAAAGTCTCCTACTATACTGCGTTACTGTCAATTTCCCCTTTTTGTGTCTGTTACTGTCTATCTTTGTATTGAGTGCTGCTATGTTGGGTGCATGTATATTAAAATTATGTCTTCCTCTTGGATAAACCATCTACTTTTAATTTGTGGATTACCAAACTGATTGTTCTCTCCCCACTTTAAGCTTCAATTTGTTTACCCCTAAATAAGGGGGTAATAATATATATAAGATTGGAGAGTTAGACATAATAAAAGTACCTAGCACCAATCCTATTATTTCAATGTGTTTCTTAGAAGTAATCTTTTATTCCTTTTCTTCTTAATCCTGTTCTTTCTACTCTGTTTATCCCATGCTACTTATTATATAATTTCTATAAAAGAACAATGTTATGGCATTCTTATTTATTTATTTATGCTTGACTTCTCTGCAACTTTCATTTAAAATGATGTGCAATAAACAATTATTTTATTATGTACTAGTTAAGTAATATTTACAGAGGAAAGAAAGTGCATTGGTCAGCTAGTAAAATATTACTTTTGATGTATTTGTTAACATAATGGAATTCTGGTTTACCTAGCAATCTCTTATAACTTTGCTTAAATTGACTCAATAAAAAATACTGATGAAAATGAGGTTCTAAAGCATAGTTAAAACCCTACTCCTTAGTGTGATTATGGTGAGAGGGGCAAGATCTCGTATGTCTTTACCAGATATTTTCTTAGGAGGACCAAAAAAGGCACCATAATAATATTACTTTTGATGGTCAAAGCTTGACACAGGAAAGTTTGTGCATATATTCTTCTCTTCTTTCTACTAATCTTTAAAATCAGTTCAGTTCAGTTCAGTTCAGTCACTCAGTCGTGCCCAACTCTTTGCAATCCCATGAATCGCAGCATGCCAGGCCTCCCTGTCCATCACCAACTCCCGGAGTTCACTCAAACTCTTGTGCATCGAGTCGGTAATTCCATCCAGCCATCTCATCCTCTGTCATCCCCTTCTCCTCCTGCCCCTAATCCCTCCCAGCATCAGGATCTTTTCCAGTGAGTCAACTCTTCTCATGAGGTGGCCAAAGTATTGAAGTTTTAGCTTCAGCATCAGTGGTTCCAATGAACAATCAGGACTGATCTCCTTCAGAATGGACTGGTTGGACCTCCTTGCAGTCCAAGGGACTCTCAAGAGTCTTCTCCAACATCACAGTTCAAAAGCATCAATTCTTCAACACTCAGCTTTCTTCACAGTCCACCACACACATCCATACATGACCACTGGACAAACCATAGCCTTGGCTAGATGGACCCTTGTTGCCAAAGTAATGTCTCTGCTTTCTAATATGCTATCTAGGTTGGTCATAACTTTCATTCCAAGGAATAAGCGTCTTTTAATTTCATGGCTGCAATCACCATCTGCAGTGATTTTCAAGCCCAGAAAAATAAAATCTGACACTATTTCCATTGTTTCCCCATCTATTTCCCATGAAGTGATAGGACCATATACCATGATCTTCGTTTTCTGAATGTTGAGCATTCAGCCAACATTTTCACTCTCTTCTTTCACTTTCATCAAGAGGCTTTTTAGTTCCTCTTCACTTACTGCCATAAGGGTAGTTTCATCTGCATATCTAAGGTTTTTGATATTTCTCCCAGCAACCTTGATTGCAGTTTGTGCTTCTTCGGGCCCAGCGTTTTCATGATGTACTCTGCATATAAGTTAAATAAGCAGGGTGACAATATACAGCCTTGACGTACTCCTTTTCCTATTTGGAACCAGTCTGTTGTTCCATGTCCAGTTCTACCTGTTGCTTCCTGACCTGCATACAGATTTCTCAAGTGGCAGGTTAGGTGGTCTGGTATTCCCATCTCTCTCAGAATTTTCCACAGTTTATTGTGATCCACACAGTCAAAGGTTTTAGCATAGTCAATAAGGCAGAAATAGATGTTTTTCTGGAATTCTCTTGCTTTTTCCATGATCCAGCGGATGTTGGCAATTTGTTATCTGGTTCCTCTGCCTTTTCTACAACCAGCTTGAGCATGTGAAGTTTATAGTTCATGTATTGCTGAAGCCTGGCTTGGAGAATTTTGAGCATTACTTTCTTAGCATGTGAGATGAGTGCAATTGTGCGGTAGTTTGAGCACTCTCTGGCATTGCCTTTCTTTGGGATTGGAATGAAAACAGACCTTTTCCAGTCCTGTGGCCACAGCTGAGTTTTCCAAATTTGCTGGCATATTGAGTGCAACACTTTCACAGCATCATCTTTCAGGATTTGAAATATCTCAACTGGAATTCCATCACCTCTACTAGCTTTGTTTGTAGTGATGCTTTCTAAGGCCCATTTGACTTCACATTCCAGAATGTCTGGCTCTAGATGAGTGATCTCACCATCGTGATCATCTGGATCATGAAGATCTTTTTTGTACAGTTCTTCTGTGTATTCCTGCCATCTATTATTAACATCTTCTGCTTCTGTTAGGTCCATAGCACTTCTTTCCTTTTTCAAGCCCATCTTTGAATGAAATCAAACCCAAGTCTCCCACATTGCAGGCAGAAGTTTTAACCTCTGAGCCACCAGGGAAGCCCAGTAATGTTCTCTTAGTATCTCTAATTTTCTTGAGATTTCTCATCTTCCCATTCTGTTGTTTTCCTCTATTTCTTTGCATTGATCACGGAGGAAGGCTTTCTTATCTCTCCTTATCTTTAAATTGGTAGAAAGCACATGGAGTATAGATTTAAAGACAAGTATGTAAAAATGGATCTGTAGATACATTAATTATAGAATTTTCTAGGATGGATATGATAATCAGTACAGCAATTCACAAAGAGTCAGACACGACTGAGTGAATGAACAACAGTAACACAGAAGGACCTTATATCNTTGGTAGAAAGCATATGGAGTATATATTTAAAGACAAGTATGTAAAAATGGATCTGTAGATACATTAATTATAGAATTTTCTAGGATGGATATGATAATCAGTACAGCAATTCACAAAGAGTCAGACACGACTGAGTGAATGAACAACAGTAACACAGAAGGACCTTGTATCAACTGCAACTATATGGCTCATGGAAATGTCAGAGCAAACATAGCTGTGTTCAGTTTACCAATAAAACATATATGTTAAAGTAGATGGCAGAATTTTGAATTTATATGTATTTCATTCTAAAGAAATCATAGATTATTTTGATGCAATATAAAACGTATATATGTGTGTGTGTGTGTGTATAATATATGAACAAGTGTATATCTTTAAATTCATAGCTACTGTTTATAAAGGTTTAATAAGAATATGCTTCTGTTGCTGAGTCTCAGAAGACAACCTCTATACTGGGCATCAGTTCAGTTCAGTCACTCAGTCGTGTCCAACTCTTTGTGACCCCACGGACCACAGCACGCCAGGCCTCCCTGTCCATCACCAACTCCCAGAGTTTACCCAAACTCATGTCCAGTTGAGTCGGTGAGGAGTCAGGTCTAGATAGTTTAACTGAAAGTGGGGTCCAGCTATTTACCACTCAAAAGTCAATAAAGATTCAAGGTTGATGGAAAGGAAAGTTTGTTTTATTTGGATGCCACCCACCAGGAGAGGGGGAGAGGGGAGAGGATGGATGCCTGTCCAAAGGCTGATTTCCCAGCCTCTCCTGATAATAAGTGGTCAGGAACTTTTTCAGACAGAGGGAGGAGGCTACATGCTGAAAAGACATGGCTGGCTCTGAAGGTCATTTTGTAATTAATCATCACAGTGGGCTGACCAGCATCATTTTGTTTGTTTTATGTACAGTTCATCTTCAGTTACAGAGTCATTTTTTCCCCATTTCTTTGAGGCCAGCTCTCAGAATTGTGGCAGCTTATGTCATAGCTATAGTCTGATCATTGTGTATTAACAGTTAACTTTTCCCAGCTGGTGGGGGTTTCAGTATCTGCAGAACAGCTCACATGATATGGCTCAAAATACTNACAGTGGGCTGACCAGCATCATTTTGGTTGTTTTATGTACAGTTCATCTTCAGTTACAGAGTCATTTTTTCCCCATTCCTTTGAGGCTAGCTCTCAGAATTGTGGCAGCTTATGTCATAGC
This sequence comes from Raphicerus campestris, assembly GCA_006410735.1. Classification (NCBI taxonomy): domain Eukaryota; kingdom Metazoa; phylum Chordata; class Mammalia; order Artiodactyla; family Bovidae; genus Raphicerus; species Raphicerus campestris. The sequence goes on from SJYW01007711.1 coordinate 94,181, forward strand.
TATAGTCTGGTCATCGTGTATTAACAGTTAACTTTTCCCAGCTGGTGGGGGTTTCAGTATCTGCAGAACAGCTCACATGATATGGCTCAAAATACTATCTATAGCCCTTGAGAAGGAGCTAGAGGTTTTAATAAGGAACTAAAGGTCCTCGACTATGGTTAATGACTCCATTATTATTATTTGTTCTCCTTTGACTGCTTTCCTTTGATTCTGCATTTTCTCAATTCTCTGATTAAACGTTTTCTTTGGCTGAAGCTTTTCCACAGACTAAAGTCAGGCAAAGAGCATTGATGGTGAGTACCACAGAATCCTGCTCTGTCTCAGTAATGTTATAGAACGGATGTGGAACTAGAACTTTCCAATGCCATGGGTAAAGAACCAGCTTCCAATGACCATGTCATAGAAAACTGTGTCCCTTATGCTTCATACTCCACAAAAGTAACATCTTTGTTTTAGGTATGATTTGGTTCGAGTCACTGCCCTATATAGGGGGATAATGTAGATCATTAGGTTTCAGAAAAATCAAGCATGCTTACATAAATACACATAAATAAGAATGCCAGAACATTGTTCTTTGATAGAAATTATATAATAATGAGGCAGCATGTGAGGAACAGAGTAAAAAGAAAAGGAGGAGGAAAAAGAAAAGGAATAAAAGGTTACTTCTAAGAAATGCACTGAAATAATAAGATTGGTGCTAGGTACTTTTATGATGTTTAATTCTCCAATCCTGTGTGTATTATTACCCCCTTATTTAGAGGTAGAGAAATTGAAGCTTAAAATGTGGAGAAAATATAATCATTTTGGTAATCCACAAATTAAAAGTAGATGGTTGATCAAAGAGAAAGACATAACAATTTAAAATATCTGTGCACTCAACATAGAAGCACCTTGATACATAAGACAAACACTAACAGACATAAAAGGAGAAATTGACAGTAAAACAGTCATACCAATGGGCAGATCATCAAAATAGAAACTTAACAAGGAAACATGCATCTTAAATGATACATTAGATGAGATGGATCTCACTGATATCTTCAGAACATTCCGTCTAGATGCAGAAGAATATATCTTCTTCCCAAGTACACTTGGAACATTCTCCAGGATAGACCACATCCTGGGTTACAAATCAAGCCTCAGTAAATTTCAGAAAATTGAAATCATATCAAACATCTTCTCTGACCACAACACTATGAGAATAGATATCAATTACAAGAAAAAAACTGTAAGACACACAAACATATGGAGATTAAACAATATGTTTCTAAACAACTAACAGGTTACTGAAGAAATCAAAAGTGAAATAAAAAAGAATTCTGGAAACAAATGACAAGAAAACATGACCACTCAAAACCTATGGGATACAGCAAAAACAGTTATAAGAGGAAGTTTACAGCAATACAATCCTACCTCAAGAAATAAGAAAAACATCAAATAGACAACTTAACTTTACACCTGAAACAACTGGGAAAAGAAGGAAAAAATTAGTATAGAGAAAGATATAATGAAGATCTGTGTAGAAATAAATGAAAAAGAAATGAAAGAAACAATAGTAAAGATTAATAAAACTAAAAGCTGGTTATTTGAGAAAATAAGCAAAATTGACAAACCTTTAGCCAGACTCATCAAGAAAAAGAGAATCATCAAGTCAGCAAAATTAGAAATGAAAAAGGAGAGGTTACAACAGACAATGCAGAAATACAAAAGATTATAAGAGACTATTATGAACAATTATATCACAATAAAATGGATAACCTGGAAGAAAAGTTCAGTCTTCCAAGACTGAACCAGGAAGAAATATAAATTATTAACAACCCAATTACAAGCACTGAAATTGAAGCTGTGATTAAAAAAAAATCTTCCAAGAAACAAAAGCCCAGGACCAGATGTCTTCACAGGAGAATTCTATCAAACATTTAGAGAACAGCTAATGCCTATACTTCTAAAACTCTTTTAAAAATTGCAGAGGAAGAAACACTTCCAAACTCATTCTTCAATGCCACCATCACCCTGACACCAAAACCAGACACAGACAACACACAAAAAAGAAAATTACCAGCCAATATCACTGATGAACATAGAAGCAAAAATCCTCAACAAAATTTTAGCAAACAGAATTCAGCAACACATCAAAAAGCACATACACCATGATCAAGTTGGGTTTATCCCAGGGGTGCAAGGATTCTTCAATACACTCAAATCAATCCATGTGATACACCATATTGACAAATTGAAAAATAAAAACCATGTGATAATCTCAATAGATGCAAAAATAGCCTTTGACAAAATTCAGCAACCATTTGTAATTAAAACTCTTCAAAAAATGGGCATAGAAGGAACCTACCTCAACATAGTAAAGGTCATAGGTTATAAACCCACACCAAACATTATTCTCAATGGTGAAAAACTGAAAGCATTCCCCTAAGATCAGGAACAGAACAAGGGTATCCACTTTGACCACTATTATTCAACATAGTTCTGGAAGTCCTAGCTACAGCAATCAGAGAAGAAAAAGAAATAAAAGGAATCCATATCAGAAAACAAGTAAAGCTCTCACTGTTTGTGGATGACATGATACTGTAAATAGAAAACCCTAAAGATAGTATCAGAAAATTACTAGAGCTAATCAATCAATTTAGCAAAGTTGCAGGATACAAAATCAATATACAAAAATCATATATATTTCTATATACTAACAATGAAAATTCAGAAAGAGAAATTAAGGAATCAATCTCATTCACAATTGCAATGAAAAGAATTAAATATTTAGGAATAAACTTACCTAAGGAGACAAAAGAACTGTACACAGAAAATTATAAGACACTAATGAAAGAAGTCAAAAGTGACATAAACAGATGGAGAGATATTCCATCTTCCTGGGTAGGAAGAATCAATATTGTGATAATGATTATTATGCAGTCTACAGATTCAATGTGAACCCTGTCAAATTACCAATGACATTTTTCAAAGAACTAGAACAAAAAGTTTCACAATTCAAATGGAAACACAAAAGACCCTGAATAGCCAAAGCAGTCTTGAGAAAGAAGATTGGAGCTGGAGGAATCAACCTTTCTACCTTCAGATTATACTACAAAGCTACAGTCATTAAGCCAGTATGGTACTGGCATAGAAACAGAAATATAAAACAATGGACCAAAATAGAAAGCCCAGAAATAAACCCATGCACCTATAGTTACCTTATTTTTGACAAAGCAAAAATATACAGTGGGGCAAAGCCAGCCTCTTCAATAAATGATGCTGGGAAAACTAGACAGCTACATGTAGAAGAATGAAATTAGAATGCTTCCTAATGCCATACACAAAGAAAAAATGGATTAAAGACCTAAATATAGGATCAGAAACTATTAAACCCTTAGAGGAAAACATAGCCAGAACTCTCAATGCCATAATTCAAAGCAAGATCCTCTATGATCCACCTCCTCAGTTCAGTTCAGTCACTCAGTCGTGTCCGACTCTTTGCAACCCCATGAATCGCAGCACGCCAGACCTCCCTGTCCATCATCAACTCCCAGAGTTCACTCAGACTCACATCCATCGAGTCAGTGATGCCATCCAGCCATCTCATCCTCTGTTGTCCCCTTCTCCTCCTGCCCCCAATCAGAATCTTTTCCAATGAGTCAACTCTTCGCATGAGGTGGCCAAAGTACTGGAGTTTCAGCTTTAGCATCATTCCTTCCAAAGAAATCCCAGGGCTGATCTGCTTCAGAAT
>SJYW01007711.1:112910-145360 GCA_006410735.1 Raphicerus campestris
TGGTCATGTATGGATGTGAGAGTTGGACTGTGAAGAAGGCTGAGCGCCAAAGAATTGATGCTTTTGAACTGTGGTGTTGGAGAAGACTCTTGAGAGTCCCTTGGACTGCAAGGAGATCCAACCAGTCCATTCTGAAGGAGATCAACCCTGGGATTTCTTTGGAAGGAATGATGCTAAAGCTGAAACTCCAGTACTTTGGCCACCTCATGTGAAGAATTGACTCATTGGAAAAGACTCTGATACTGGGAGGGATTGGGTGCAGGAGGAGAAGGGGACGACCGAGGATGAGATGGCTGGATGGCATCATTGACTCGATGGACATGAGTTTGAGTGAACTCTTGGAGTTGGTGATGGATGGGGTGGCCTGGCATGCTGTGATTTATGGGGGTCGCAGAGTCAGAGACGACTGAGCTACTAAACTGGAACTGGAATTCTGTTTTACAATTTGTAAACTCATATTGTGAAGCATGGACACTTCAGTCTTAAATGCTTTATAGAAGTTTCTAAAATCTCTTCTGAATGTGTAGTCCATATTCTTACTATGAATGCATATCACAGGCCCTTTCTCCTCCTCTTTAACTCTTTGTCTCCCTGACCTGCCTCCCCTGGTGGCAGAGTTCATTCACTGTCTTGTGGATGTATCCCATGATTCTAAAATAGTGCCTGGAATACAGTGGGCTCTAAAAAATATTCGTAGAATGCACCAACAAATCTTAATTTTTACTTTTACATCTCAAATGCTTGTGTTACATTATAAATCTCATTCTTCATCTACTATTATCCCATTTCATTACTTTTTCCCAGAGAGTTCATTGCTCTTTCATGAACATTTTCTCTTTTTCTGCACAGTATTATGTTTCTCCTACCTTGGTTTCAGTTTGTGCTCCTTGTAATTTTATGTTTTTAGCCTTCAAAGATTTATAAGACTTTGCCACCTGCACAGTGATGGATGGTACTGCTGCTCTGGTTTTTCTTAATGTGCCATCTGAGTTTATGTTTGTCGATGGTTCCAGATCCTGGATTCTCACTTTGGGGCTTCATTTTGATGTTCTCTTTGTATCAAAGATACCAGTTAGAGTGGTATTTTTGTATTTGTGAAATGCTATTCAAAAGTTGCTAGCAGTGTTTTGACTCTAAGCTTGAAGGCATTATTTGACCTCTAGAAAAGGTAATATTTACGTTAAAAAAAGTCATCAAAACTTCCATTAAGTTTCAAAATATTTAAAAAAAGAAGAAGAAAAGAAAGAAACTCTCTATGGCTTTTGAAGAAATTGATTAAAATGAATGATGATGCTTACCTATGGAGGCAGAGACATGATGCTTTAGAGCAGTGATACCCAAATGTTTTGTCTCACACCTCAGATCCTTTCCCATGGTAAAGTTAGACAAAAATAAGGAGAGAGGAAGGACAGTAGATTCAGGTTCTGGCTGTACATGCAAAGGACAGACCACTAAATCCCATTGAATTTCTAGCATCATTTATTTTAATAAACACAGCATAATCAGAAGCTCAAAACTGACTTTGGGAAGAACAGAGAAATTTGGTATGTACTGTGGATTTACATAAGTAAGTTGTAGTTTTAACTGTGTTGCTTGGCCCGCCCCCGCCATTCTTTGAAAGTATAAGAAAGTTGGCTTAAAGCTCAACATTCAGAAAATGAAGATCATGGCATCCAGTCCCAGCACTTCAAGGCAAATAGAAGGGGAAACAGTGGAAACGGTGGCTGACTTTATATTTTTGGGCTCCAAAATCACTGCAGATGGTGATTGCAGCCATGAAACTAAAAGATGCTTACTCCTTGGAAGGAAAGTTATGACCAACCTAGATAGCATATTAAAAAGCAGAGACATTACTTTGCCAACAAAGGTCTGTCTAGTCAAGGCTATGGTTTTTCCAGTGGTCATGTATGGATGTGAGAGTTGGACTATGAAAAAAGCTGAGTACTGAAGAATTGATACTTTTGAACTGTGGTGTTGGATAAGACTCTTGAGAGTCCCTTGGATTGCAAGGAGATCCAACCAGTTCATCCTAAAGGAGATCAGTCCTGGGTGTTCAGTGGATGGACTGATGTTGAAGCTGAAACTCCTAATACTTTGGCCACCGATGGGAAGAGCTGATTCATTTGAAAAGACCCTGATGCTGGGAAAGATTGAGGGCAGGAGGAGAATGGGAGGAGAGAGGATGAGAAGGTTGGATGGCATCACCAACTCAACGGACATGGGTTTGGGTGGACTCTGGGAGTTGGTGATGGCCAGGGAGGCCTGGCGTGCTGCGGTTCAGGGAGTAGCAAAGAGTCAGAGACGATTGAGCAACTGAAGTGAAAAACCTTCAGGACAACCGAACTTATTTTCAAAATTGCAGGAAAAAACATATTTCCCTTATTTGATCTAATCACCATATTTATTTAACGAATGTATTCCATGCAACATTTTCTCATATTATTTTTCAATTTGTTTTTAAAGTGATCTTCAAAATAAAACTTTTAAAATTAAAGAAAAAAAAAAGNAGGCAGAGACATGATGCTTTAGAGCAGTGATACCCAAATGTTTTGTCTCACACCTCAGATCCTTTCCCATGGTAAAGTTAGACAAAAATAAGGAGAGAGGAAGGACAGTAGATTCAGGTTCTGGCTGTACATGCAAAGGACAGACCACTAAATCCCATTGAATTTCTAGCATCATTTATTTTAATAAACACAGCATAATCAGAAGCTCAAAACTGACTTTGGGAAGAACAGAGAAATTTGGTATGTACTGTGGATTTACATAAGTAAGTTGTAGTTTTAACTGTGTTGCTTGGCCCGCCCCCGCCATTCTTTGAAAGTATAAGAAAGTTGGCTTAAAGCTCAACATTCAGAAAATGAAGATCATGGCATCCAGTCCCAGCACTTCAAGGCAAATAGAAGGGGAAACAGTGGAAACGGTGGCTGACTTTATATTTTTGGGCTCCAAAATCACTGCAGATGGTGATTGCAGCCATGAAACTAAAAGATGCTTACTCCTTGGAAGGAAAGTTATGACCAACCTAGATAGCATATTAAAAAGCAGAGACATTACTTTGCCAACAAAGGTCTGTCTAGTCAAGGCTATGGTTTTTCCAGTGGTCATGTATGGATGTGAGAGTTGGACTATGAAAAAAGCTGAGTACTGAAGAATTGATACTTTTGAACTGTGGTGTTGGATAAGACTCTTGAGAGTCCCTTGGATTGCAAGGAGATCCAACCAGTTCATCCTAAAGGAGATCAGTTCTGGGTGTTCAGTGGATGGACTGATGTTGAAGCTGAAACTCCTAATACTTTGGCCACCGATGGGAAGAGCTGATTCATTTGAAAAGACCCTGATGCTGGGAAAGATTGAGGGCAGGAGGAGAATGGGAGGAGAGAGGATGAGAAGGTTGGATGGCATCACCAACTCAACGGATATGGGTTTGGGTGGACTCTGGGAGTTGGTGATGGCCAGGGAGGCCTGGCGTGCTGCGGTTCAGGGAGTAGCAAAGAGTCAGAGACGATTGAGCAACTGAAGTGAAAAACCTTCAGGACAACCGAACTTATTTCCAAAATTGCAGGAAAAAACATATTTCCCTTATTTGATCTAATCACCATATTTATTTAACGAATGTATTCCATGCAACATTTTCTCATATTATTTTTCAATTTGTTTTTAAAGTGATCTTCAAAATAAAACTTTTAAAATTAAAGAAAAAAAAAAGGATTCAAGACAGCGACATAGGAAGAACTTATCTTCTTCCAAGGACACAGGGAATTTACACCTATATATGGAAAATTTCCTCTGAAAAACCTTAAAAACTGGTAGAGTGACCTCTTCACATCCCGCAAGTGAAACGGAAACCACACAGAAGACGGAGGAGAGGCAGAGATCTTGCCAGAAACCGCACTGTGGCGCTCAGACCCACAATCCTGAGGAAACTCAAAACCCGGCATTTCTCCACAAAAAGCGAAGGATCTGTATCCCACATCAGGCACCTCAACTTTTAAAGCCTGGGCTTGAGAGCCAAGACCCCATAACATCCGGCTGTAAAAATCGAAAGAGCTATTGCCCGCTACTCTCGGGGCTCTGGTGGAATACAAAGGTTTCTTACAAACCAGAAGTGGACTTACCTGCCTCAGGGTCTCCACAGAAGCAGCTCTTTGAGAAGCACTCGACTTTCTGTGAAAGTGGCTCATATGCTCATTTTAAAGTTCAGTTCTGAGGGGAAAGGTTGGCTGGGGCACAGTCCAGAGAGAGAGGCTGGTGGGCACCACCTCCCTGCTGTTGCTTGGGCTGCCGTGCTGGAGCAGGAGGGTGCCATCTTTTTTTTTTTTTTAAAACACGTTTTTCTTTCTTCCTTTCTCCCCCTTCTTTTCTTTTTCATTTTTGGACAAGTGCTTTTGCAGCTCTCCCTCTCTGCCTGCTCGCAGTCAGCGGGCGCCATCTTCTGCTTTCCCTCTTCTACCAAGAGCGCCAGCATCTCCTGTAGCGGAACTTCCAGTGTTTTTGGCTGCCACTGAGGAGATGCCCATTGCTCGCCTGGTTTGTGTTCTTGGTTCCTATGGGAAGGTAATGACTGGAGAGACAGTCCGTGGTATGCTCCAGGGCACAGCACAGATGGCCAGGGCAACACTCCCAGCCTGCCTGGGAAAGAGGTCTGCTTGCTGGGGCTGGAGCTTAACCTGAGGGTCTGACTTTCGGTTGGGTGAGGTCTAGAAGCTTCCAGTGTTCTGGGGGAATCCTGACTTGGGCTGCAGTCTTTAAGTGCTCAGCTTTTAAGGCTTGCAGGTATCTCCTGGCAAAGACCCTCTATGATCAGCTGGAGCGCTAAGTTTCGCAACTGTTGACCAAGGAAAATCTCTCCCTTCAAGAACACCTGGCTCCGGCTGCTGTCAGGACTAACACTTCCATCCCACCAAATATTTCCATTAACAGCTGCTGCCTGAGAGGGTGACTTCCAAGCCTTTTGTATATAGGTCCTGTCTGAAATCCTCCTCTATGGGAACTGACTGGGTTGGACAGGCCCTCCACTACATGGCAACCCATTCCAGTACTCTTGCCTGGAAAATGCCAAGGATGGAGGAGCCTGGTAGGCTGCAGTCCATGGGGTCGCACAGAGTTGGACACGATTGAAGCAACTTAGCAGCAGCAGCCACTACTCGGAGCTGTTAAAAATAAAATAGGCTGCTTGGAGAATCACAAAGATTTGGGAGCGAACCAAGAGCTGGAGCAAGGCTGAATCTGGTTTGCCAGGTAGGCTCTGATTTTCTTTACAAAAATAAAAGAATGAGAAAAGTGACCTTTTGGCAGATTGTGTTTACAGCAATAGATACAATATTATTTATTTCTTCCAAATATTGGTTTTGACTGAATTCACCCTGAAAACCATTGTTTGTACTTTGGAGAGGTATTTTTTTATGCATTGATTTGCTCACAAGTGATTGTGTGGCAGCGTCTCTGCAGGATGAATGTTCTTTGTACCTTCTACTGTAGAAAAAAGTTGTGAAAAAACATACAGGCCTTACATGGGCTTCCTGACCGTCTATATGGTGCTCAGTCCACAGCCTATATATTAGCCATTTGGTCAGTGTGGTGCACTGGTTTAGGTTGGGTGGCCCAGTTCACACATACTACAAAAAGGGCTTTCCCTGAAGGAAGTTTATATTTCTAGCTGTCATTATTGGGTTGAAAAGTGAGGTGAAACTTATATAGGGAAATAGGAAGTTTTATCCTTTCTCACAGCCCAAAAAATAATTGTGAGACTGACTTAAGATATGCGCAGCAGTAAATGGCAGCTTGCAACAAGCAGCAGCAAGTGGTAGCTGGAAGCAAGGTCTTAGTTTCCAGGACTAGGAATCCTAACCACTGGACCACAAGGCCCACAGTTAGGGCTAGAGTCCCTAGTCCCTTGCCTGCCTAACCAATAATNAACAAGCAGCAGCAAGTGGTAGCTGGAAGCAAGGTCTTAGTTTCCAGGACTAGGAATCCTAACCACTGGACCACAAGGCCCACAGTTAGGGCTAGAGTCCCTAGTCCCTTGCCTGCCTAACCAATAATGGATAAAGATAAGGAGGTCAAAGGTAACGAATACAGTAAAGAAATTTGTTGAAAAGAGAAGCAAAGGCACAAGGGCAAACTCAGAGAGAGGAGAGAGACTTTTGCCTTTGAGAAGTTTAAATTCTTTATAGTGAATAGTGAAAGTCACCAAGTCGTGTCCAACTCTTTGCGACCCCACAGACTATACAGTCCATGAAATCCTCCAGGCCAGAATACTGGAGTGGGTGACCTTTCCCTTCTTCAGGGGATCATCCCAAATCAGGGATCAAACCCAGGTTTCCTGCATTGCAGGCAGATTCTTTACCAGCTGAGCCACAAGGGAAGCCCAAATCCTTTATAAGGGGGTCTGTTGGGGGCCAGCGGGAGGAATCCCGCCCATGACAAGGTCATGAGGAAGGAAGCCTGACAATATGCAAGGATGTGATCAGGTTTCAGGGGGGTTCCCCCTGGAATTTCCTGAGCATCCCCCCCCCCCGCAAAAAGTAAGAATCTGCTGGCCTCTGTACTCTGCTTTTCCACTCTTCTGATATTCTCTGGAAAAAGTCAAATCAGGGCTTTAGTCTTCTGCATTTGAAAGGGATGTTTCAGTTAAACCCTCTCTGATAGCTCTCTAGCTTGCCTAACAGGTTCCCCAGACTTCTTACAGCTTGTGAATTGCTTACNGCAACATGAAAGGTTCTCAGAGGGAACATGCAAGCAGCCTGGAACCCCTTTGCTTGTCCAGCCGTCAATTATCAGCTTTGCTGTTGTTAACTGTCATTCAGGGGCTAAGCCATGTCCTAATCTTTCTGACCCCACGGACTGCAGCACAGCCAGGCTTACTTGCTTACTTAAGTCCTATTGTGACTTCTTCTTAATATGAATGTGAGTATCTGTTTCACCATAAATCTTCCTTTACTCCATTTTCAAAGTTAAATAAGGTTTCTATGGTCCTTAATTCTTCAATACAAATTTTTTAATGAATTCATTAAGCTTTCCCCCTACATCCACCAGAATCATTGATTATTACAGTGAAAGACTATACATAAAAATAATGGCCAGATCATTTATAAAAAAAGAATTCTGAATCAAACTACTACAACCAGCCCAAGAAACAAAGCCATCATCTACAGTAATCAGCCCAATAAGCTAGACTGTTAATCTACAACTTAGACTTATGGGAAGTCAGACCACTTTGTCTAGTCAAGAAAAACGGTAACTACTGAAATGGTAGGCTCTAAACAGCCAGGGCCTGATTAATAACTGATAACGTTCCTAATTCTGTCCCTGCTTCTAACTTAGGACCAACCTGAGAAGGCCAAATGTGTACCCATAACCAGTCGAGTAGAATCCACTTCTGTTTAGCCTGCCTTTAGTTTCTCTTGATAAAGCTTTCTTGCTTTTCTGCCTGCCTTTGTTTTGAGTCTGCTAAAGGCTAGTGATGGTGGTGGTGAACTCCTTTCATATACACAAACTCTGCAAAAATANGCCTGCCTTTAGTTTCTCTTGATAAAGCTTTCTTGCTTTTCTGCCTGCCTTTGTTTTGAGTCTGCTAAAGGCTAGTGATGGTGGTGGTGAACTCCTTTCATATACACAAACTCTGCAAAAATAAATGTTGCCTGTTTTAATTTGGTAGGCTCATTAATTTATACATTTCATTAAACATATGGATTAGTCTGGGAGAAAATGAAAGATTTATGAGTTGTTCCTTTCAAGAACATGGGCTACATTTCCATTTTTCAGAATATATTTTATTTGCATTGTTTTATAGTAATCGTTATAGATGTATAATCTTTATCAGGCTAATAACTTATATTATTTAAATTATATTTAATTCTATTTTTCCTGCTAAATCTATCACTTCATTAAATAGAAGTTCTAGAATTTCTAGATCCAGCTATTAAATATTTCTCTTCTGGCTGCTATTTATTTGATGCTATATTTTTGGTTTATATATGGCTTGGAGGTTGTATCAGTTCAGCTTAGTCACTCAGTCATGTCCAACTCTTTGTGACCCCATGAACTGNACTTATATTATTCAAATTATATTTAATTCTGTTTTTCCTGCTAAATCTATCACTTCATTAAATAGAAGTTCTAGAATTTCTAGACCCAGCTATTTAATATTTCTCTTCTGGCTGCTATTTATTTGATGCTATATTTTTGGTTTATGTATGGCTTGGAGGTTGTATCAGTTCAGCTTAGTCGCTCAGTCATGTCCAACTCTTTGTGACCCCATGAACTGCAGTACACCAGGCCTCCCTGTCCATCACCAACTCCCGTAGTCCACCTAAACCCGTGTCCATCAAGTCAGTGATGCCATCCAGCCATCTCATCCTTTGTCATCCCCTTTTCTTCCTGCCCCTAATCCCTCCCAGCATCGAGTCTTTGCCAATGAGTCAGCTCTTCACATGAGGTGGCCAAAGTATTGGAGTTTCAGCTTCAACATTAGTCCTTCCAATGAACACCCAGGACTGATCTCCTTTAGGATGGACTGTTTGGATTTCCTTGCAGTCCAAAGGACTCTCAAGTCTTCTCCAGCACCACAGTTCAAAAGCATCAATTCGTCTGTGCTCAGCTTTCTTTATAGTCAACTCTCACACCCATACATGACCACTGGAAAAACCATAGGCTTGACTAGACGGACCTTTGTTGGCAAAGTAGTGTCTCTGCTTTTTATATGCATAAACCATGTATTTATCGGTAGCATTAGCAGGTGGTGCTAGAGGTAAAGAATCCACCTGCCAGTACAGGAGATGCAAGAGACATGAGTTTGATCACTGGGTCAGGAAGATCCCCTGGAGAAGGAAATGGCACCCCCACTCCAGTGTTCTTGCCTGAGAAATTCTATGGACAGAGGAGCCTGGTGGGCTATAGCCCATGGGATCACAGAGAATCAGACACCATTGAGCCACTAAGCACATGCTTCCTGTTATATAGAATTATGAATATGATATTTTTGTGTCTATTAACAATAATATATAATTGTATGCACTTTATACTTTACCAAGCTCATTCAAATTACATTTCTTCTTTAATTCTCATAAGAATATGATGTGGATGCTTTCGTTATGCTTACTTGAAAGACAAAAAACTTATTCAGAGATTAATTAATGTCCCAAAGCTAATAAGAGGTATATGGGACTCCTATCATTCTTGGAATTCCAAAACACAAACTCAGTTGTATTAGGGAAAGTCAAAATATTAATGACTAGCATGCATGATAAAATCTAAAACTTGTTGTTTCCAAAAGATCTTCTTCTATCATTAAACTTATAAATACAATTTTGGTGGTATATGGTTTTACAATAAGTCCAGAACATATCATTATTAAAATCCATGAAAAGTGTGTATTGATTATGTTATGTAAGATGTTGGATTAGCCAGATCATGTTATTCTTTATATCCATACCATTTTCTAATTTGTAAACTTAGCAGTACTTCTTAGCTTTTCTAAATATCAAAGTTGTCATCTGTGAAATGCAGTTATTCATAGTATTTACATTAGGGATATTAATAAGTATGTATGTAGAACTGGGTCAGGTGTATAGTCAGCCCTCAATAACGGGTTAATTGATGTTTCTGCTAGTAATAGTAGCTTCCTTCTCATAGTTTTCACCATCTTCACAACATCATTCTGCCTGGTTGACTAACAGAGGAATTAAAGCTGGACTGTCATAATTCAGCTGGGGATCATTTACCAAGCACTAAATAAAAAAGCCTATGAAAGGAGTTTTATCAAAATAAACTAGATAAAATAATATTTATTAGAATCATGTTTTTCATTAATCTTATATTTTATTTCTGAATGTATCAATTTTGAATGTATTATTCAAGACATTTTCCAATAAGTATCCACTGTTTTCACCTCTACTTTTTGATGGCAACAAGCTACAGCGTAAGCCAAATTTTTCAGAATTTTTCCTAGACTTTTAAGTGTTTAAGATAGTTTATGTTTAAAGTGCAAAGATGGGCCATTTGTTTACCTGCATCATGGGTACTAACATGATAAGCAATGTTCTGCAGGGACAACTTGCCTATAATTCCCAGCATATATAATAACAAGAAGAGTTATAACAGAAAATTGAGAGTCACTTACTCAAAAGCCATATCACAATTTGTCACAAAGCATAACACCTTTTGCCTGCAGCTCTTTTGGATGGATATAATGTCTCACTTGTTTTAAAGTTTCTTTTTCCTAAAAATATCCAGAGGCATCAATTCACACTGAACTAATGGCGACAATTTTGTTCTAAATCCCGGAGGAAAGAAGATGTCAGAATGTTGGCCAGGATTGACTTCTTTTTTTTAATCTTCTCCCGAGGAACTATTTGAAAAATGGTGCTTCTAGTGACATAGATGCAGGTCTTGTAACACAAAGTTAAATTTGCTGTCCTTCCAAAGGGAAAGCTTTATTTATGCCCTGAAAATTCAAAGGCATTTGGAAATCTCTTGATTGACCTGGACATTTATTTGACTCTGCATCAAACAAATAACCAATTCAAAACAACCAAGCATTCTGCACTGCCAGTCTTCACCTTCAAGATGAAATCTCAGTCAATAAAAGGTTCATACTGGAAAATGTGAGTGACATTTAACTAAGGGGTGCAAAGTATACGGCTGTGTTTTTGACACTAGTCCTCCCACACAACTGTCAGCAAGTCTAAATTAATGCTGGAAGTTCTACAGGTTTCAATGATGGATGAATGTATTTAAGCCACATCACAGAACCACAGAAGTAATGAGCTTTGCAGTTTTTTCTGATGCCTATATATTTGCGTAATCTCTTTTGATTTTGCTTAACCATCTTCCTGCATCACTGTTGACACTGTTATAAAATTCATACATGTTTCTCAGATGAAATATACTATGTATTCCCCTAAGAAGGTGTATCAAGTTGTCACTGTCATAAAATGAACATCTTTTANTTTGATTTTGCTTAACCATCTTCCTGCATCACTGTTGACACTGTTATAAAATTCATACATGTTTCTCAGATGAAATATACTATGTATTCCCCTAAGAAGGTGTATCAAGTTGTCACTGTCATAAAATGAACATCTTTTATACCAAATCGGCAATTTTTTGTAAATCAAAAGTAATTATAACCACCTGGTATGTATTCACTTTCTTATTAGAGGATATGTTTGTATTATTTCTAGACATCATTTCAGATGTAATCTTTATGTCCTTTCACCTCCTCTTCTCCATACATTTCCTCAGGAATTTGCATTCAGAAGTTGAATATATAAAGAGTGAGTTACCAGATTAATGTTGAGAGACTTAGCACAGAACAGTTCTGTAAAATGCAAACTCATTCTTAATTATGTTACCTGGGCACACAGTGTCATACCCATTCTGATTTTACCGCACATATTTCCATGTACTGCACTGAACCCTCTTTTTCTGAATGAAAAAAAGACAAAAGATGTTATGCTTTTTGATAAACTATAATGTAGATTTTAAATAAGCTTTTAAACAGTTCCATTTGCTTAAGATGACAAAAACAGGTAGATGGCTATATTTGGCCCATGGACCACAGTTTAGTGACGTATGTTTCAGTTCAGTTCAGTTACCCAGTCGTGTCTAACTCTTTGCGACCCCATGAATCACAGCACACCAGGCCTCCCTGTCCATCACCATCTCCCAGTGTTCACTCAGACTCGCGTCCATCGAGTCAGTGTCAGTGATGCCGTCCAGCCATCTCATCCTCTGTCGTCCCCTTCTCTTCCTGCCCCCAATCCCTCCCAGCATCAGAGTCTTTTCCAGTGAGTCAACTCTTTACATGAGGTGGCCAAAGTACTAGAGTTTCAGCTTTAGCATCATTCCTTCCAAAGAAAAGTTATAAAAACTAACATATTTTCAGAAACCAGTCAAGCTCTTTCTATTATTGTTGGTCTTGCCAAAAAAAAAGAGAGAGGATACTCTAATTTCTTTAACATTGAAGTTTAAAGTTCATATGATGATGAACTCATTAGCTCTCTGGCTTAATTTCTACATGTATAGTAGGAAAAACTAATGCCTCAAAATTTTATGCACTTTTGTGAAGTCCTAGAAAATGAGAAAGGCAAAATGACCTTCAGTTTTAGTCCTTCTGAAAGTCACCATTCAATTGTCAATAACAATGGACTCAGTCCACACTGAAAGGGCTTGTATCATAAGTGCATAATGCTCTATTAAGAAAACAATTCTGTTCATGATGAAGCCATTTCTGTTTCTCTAGGATGAAGTAAACCAAGTAAAATTTGCACATATATTCAACTCTGAGATAACCGATATTTGTGTAGTTGTTGTAACTTGCCTGTTCTATTGTTCGAAGCAGACTTTACAAGTTTAAGTACAAAGATTTGGACATTATATTTTTATATTTCACTTTCATTGAAATGGATTTTGAGATAAATATTTCTACCATGTGGACCACAGCAAGCTGATGTAAAGCAAACATGTATTTAAGATCAGAAAATTGGAAAAAGAATTATATATTTTCTTCCTAAGAATTAGGAAATTAAATATAATAGATAGTTTGTTTTCTATGGTTGATTCATTACTATCTTCTACTAGAAAATTATGGCTCTAAAATGAAACCAATTCACTTCTGGGGTTAACCAAGCAGATGTTTGGCTAAAACATAATTACCCTGGTCTGTTAATACAAGGAAAAAAAAATATATCAAAGCCCCAGATGTTGTAGAAGCTTACCTTACTCAGAAATTTTGAATCAAATTCCTTAAGACCTACTTAATTCAGACCCATTTTCAGATCTTAAGCCCAGATCATGAACCTGAATGCAATAATATTTGTTAATTAATATTTTCTTTTCTAGCCATGTTTGAAAATTCAGTGAGTCAAAAAGCTAAATCATTATTTATATTATATGGAAAATACCCCAGTATATCTTTAAATTTTTATTAAACCTAGTAGGACCAAGAATTGCACCAAATTTATTATTTTTATACCTGATATTTTTCCCATATGATAAAAATGGGTGTTTGTAATACAAATGTGATAAGTGTATTTATTTAATGAGGCTAAGTTGGTGTTTTCATTGAANCCTGGTCTGTTAATACAAGGAAAAAAAAATATATCAAAGCCCCAGATGTTGTAGAAGCTTACCTTACTCAGAAATTTTGAATCAAATTCCTTAAGACCTGCTTAATTCAGACCCATTTTCAGATCTTAAGCCCAGATCATGAACCTGAATGCAATAATATTTGTTAATTAATATTTTCTTTTCTAGCCATGTTTGAAAATTCAGTGAGTCAAAAAGCTAAATCATTATTTATATTATATGGAAAATACCCCAGTATATCTTTAAATTTTTATTAAACCTAGTAGGACCAAGAATTGCACCAAATTTATTATTTTTATACCTGATATTTTCCCCATATGATAAAAATGGGTGTCTGTAATACAAATGTGATAAGTGTATTTATTTAATGAGGCTAAGTTGGTGTTTTCATTGAAGGGGACTTTGTCAAGTGCTTTTTTTTTTAATGTAGTGATCCCATTTTCATGATAAACACTGAGGAGTGTGAAAAAGACAGCAATTGAGATAATTTTTATCCAATGTATTCACTCTAGTAAGCTGTTGAAATAGGTTAGGAGAATGATTCACTTTTTTAAATAATTGAGGCAAATTAAATTCTTAGGCTTGAGGGTTGGGGATAGAAATAGGTCAGAGTTTCCTAGATAGTGTTCACATGGAATTTATTGAAAAAGTACAAGTAATAGATAAAGTTGGAAATGATGTTAGTCATCATTGCATCCTCAGAGGAAACTAACACAATGATAATAGCAGATCCATATCATGAGTGAGACTCTTCCCCCCAAAATAAATCAGTCAGTCATGGAAACTCTTAAAAACCCTAATTCTGGTACAGTCCTTTTGACTTAGGTGGCTCAGATGGTAAAGCATCTGCCTACAATGTGGGAGACCAGGGTTGGATCCCTGGGTCGGGAAGATCCTCTGGAGAAGGAAATGGTAACCCACTCCAGTACTCTTGCCTGGAAAATCCCATGGACGGATGAGCCTGGTGGGCTACAGTCTGTGGGGTCACAAAGAGTTGGACATAACTGAAGGACTTCACTCACTTTAGTACATGTTAATGTAATTGATGGTTTATTGGTAAAGTTAGTAACTTATAAGAGGATAAGAGGATACTATGGATGAATTTTAGTAAAGGTCTCCCAATTTTTTTTTTAATGCAGAAATGAATTAGTTGTTCACAGCATCCATTTCCCTTTTTTACTGGGCACATGTCTAGATTTATTTTTCAGGGTTTCTTTTATTTAAATATTACCATATGACTGAATTCTAGCCAAGAGGATGTGTATGGGTTTGACATGCACCACTGTCAAGCCTGGCCCATAAAACCTCTCATGTGATTCTTTCTCTTCTATCTCTCTCTCTCCATTTTTGCCGACTGATGTTGATGTCATAGGTGACCATGCAGCCACATGTTATTAATAAATACAACACTGCCTCCTTTCAGGAATCTTGCACGATTGCATAGAATGGGTGGCAGCTTGGTTTTTTTTTCTTACCGCATCCCAGTTGTACTTACAGTATAGATAAGATGAAAAATGTAGTCAAACTACCAAGATCGGACATTGAAACCAAAAGTAGAGACAAAAAAAGCAAAAAAAAAAAAAAAAAGGAACTACCTCAAGTTAAAGACCTTTGACACAGCAAAGGAAACCATCAACAAAATGATAAAGCAACCTATAGAATGAAAGAAATTACTTGTAAATCATATATCTGACAAGAGGTTAATATCCAAAATATATAAAGAACTCATCTGACTCAACAACAGCAACAGCAAAAAAAAAAAAAGACAAAACAATAACAAAAAAATGATTAAAAATAGGTGGAGGATCTAAATATACATTTTCCAAATATATATTCAGATGGTCAAAATATATGGGTGCTCAGATCACTGCTCAGCAGAGGAGTGAAATATGAACCTCCACTTGTTAGACTGGCTCTTATTTTAAATATTACCAGTGCTGGTGAGGATATGTAGAAAAGAGAACCCCTGTGCACTGTTGGTGTGAAGGCAAATTGGTGCTGCCACTACAAAAAGCAATGTGGAGCTTCCTCAAAAAAAATTAAAAACAGAACTATCATGATCTAATAATTCACTTCTGTGTATTTATGTAAAGAAAATAAAGACATGAACTCACAAAGATGTATGAACCCCCATGTTTATTATAACATTATTTACAATAGCCCAGATATGGAAGCAACTGTATCTTGACAATTGACAGTTGGATGTCTATTGGATGAATAGATAAAAAGATGTGAATAATAATATTAGGAAGATCATTTAGCCATAAAAGAAGGGAATCCTGTAATTTGTGACAGCATGGATGATCTCCTTGAGAGTTTTATGCTAGTGAAATAATCAGAGAAAGACAAATATTTTATGATCTAATTTATACGTGGAATCTAAAGAAGCAAACTTATAGACACAGGAAACAGATTGATGGTCACCAGAGCTGAAAGGTAAGGTTGGGAAAAATAGGCGAAGGCAGTCAAAAGGTAAAAGATTCTATTACAAGATAAATATGTTCTGGAGAATATAATATACAGCATGGTGACTACAGTTAACAGTAGTGTATCATATATTTGAAAGTTGCTAGTCGAGTAAATCTTAAAGATAATCATCAAAAAATAATTTATATCTGTGAAGCAATGGATGTTAACTCAACTTACTGTGGTGATCATTTTGTGGTATGTGCTTATATCAAATTACTTGTTGGGAAACTTGGACAGTACAATGTTTTGCATCAACTATATCTCAATAAAACTGAAAAAAAATCCACAATAGGACAGGTCAAGCAATAGTTTTCACAAGATGAAGCATGGGACCTTCTAAATATGCATAGAAGCAATGTGTTCTTTAGTTATTTGGGATGAGAAATTGTAAAAGAAATGCATGCGCATTTTCTTTAAAGAATCCGTATTAACCAGAATAAAGAACAATATTTTTAAAGTCATTTGAAACCTACTATATAAACTATCCATGATTAACAATAGATAAATACCATTTCAGACAGTTTTCCATACATTCATTCTTACATACATAGCTACTTTAAATAGCTAGACAAGTTGATAAAGAGAAGGGAAAATCAGGATCTGGGAGTTATAGCAGGTAGTTATGGTAACAAATACATGTAGGATCTGAGATTTGAGTACTGACTTGCCTAATATGGTTGTTGTCAAGATTCAAAATCTCTCTGAGCCATGATTCTTTCCATCAACAACAAAAGCAAAATAGTAATACTTTCTCAGAAAATTGCTCTGCTGATTAAATAAAATGCTACATGAAAATACTAAACAATATCTAGTATAATACACTCAACTGATATTAATTTTCTTCCATTAAAGAAACAAATCTAATTCTCTTTATTGCATAGAATAGTTTCTCTTTTTTAGTTCCATTTTTGCTAACTTAAGCTGTTTATCATTTTAGCATTAGTTGTCAGTATTTCAACATTATCGAGTCAATAAGCCACAAAATCAAACAGTTATTCTCACCTAGAACTAACAGGAACAATAAAAATTCTTTGATTAAAATTTGTTGTGCAATTATAGTTTGACCGGTAATCAATGTAAATAAATTTCCTTCTCCATTTCTATATCAGTAATTCTTATCAAATATTAGCAGATCACTAACAGAAATACTGAATTTGAATGAATTGCTTTTTAGAATTTTCTTGATACTGGATTTACACAAAGGAGACTGAATTCTGGTGAAGGCACTTAGCCCTTAAGGCCAATAGTGCAAATTCGATGGGGGAAATAGCTTAAGTGAATAAATTGATGAGTAACTAAGTCTGTGCTTATACAGATACATAAAGATGTGGGTTTTGAGGATAAGAACAAAGGGCAAAGACTGAAGAATGTGAGAGGAAAGATGAGATAGTTCCTCCATAAGGTTAAACCTATATGCCAGAATATCAGTAACAGCTTTTTACAAAATTGTCCTTAGAAGTATAAAAATTGACTTATAAACTAGTTCTTACAATATCTCCCATACAAAACAAAGTAACTAAGAACACTCACAAATACTTTCTTTTTAATAAGAACAATTAGAGGAAATACATTCGTAATTTAACATAGTTTAGCAGTATGAACTCATAATCACCAGCTAGGAGTGAGACTGCATATCAGACAGCATACAGGCAGAAATGGCTCTATCAAAGTGAGTAATTTTAGATGACTTTAACAAAGATACTATTAACAAAAATTGGGGAAGGTTACAAAAACTTGCATATAGTAGATAATAAATTTATGACTCCTTTCTGTAATTATAACACTTATTCCATCAGTTCCAATTTTGCCTGCCTGATGTTCACCTATAGTGGTTTNCATAGTTTAGCAGTATGAACTCATAATCACCAACTAGGAGTGAGACTGCATATCAGACAGCATACAGGCAGAAATGGCTCTATCAAAGTGAGTAATTTTAGATGAGTTTAACAAAGATACTATTAACAAAAATTGGGGAAGGTTACAAAAACTTGCATATAGTAGATAATAAATTTATAACTCCTTTCTGTAATTATAACACTTATTCCATCAGTTCCAATTTTGCCTGCCTGATGTTCACCTATAGTGGTCTCCCTGTTTGCTCTTAGCTCAGTACTAGTCAACCCTCTAAATGATAGTCTAGTGAACCAGACAGGCAGAGAGTTACCTCATTGTTTTGTACATATATTTATAGAAGCCCATTTGAGAATGTGAGAACAGCTAGTCTGACTAATGGTGTCTCAAAGGACACCTCTGCTGTACAGTAAGGGTTGAGATAGTATTTTTTTAAGATAAAACAGGAAGTGGGTAATTTAGCCAGAGAGAAGTGTGTTTACAGGCATACTATTGTTGCTGTTGACTCACTAAGTCATGTCCAGCTCTTTGCGGCCCCATAGACTGTAGCATGCCTAGCTTCCCTGTCATTTACTATCTCCCAGAGTTTGCTTAAACTCAAGTCCACTGAGTCAGTGATGTCATCCAACCATCTCCTCCTCTTCAACCCCTTCTCCTCCTGCCCTCAGTCTTTCCCAGCATCAGTTGCTGTTTGTTGTTTAATGACTCAGCTGTGTCTGACACACTTGCAACCCCATGGACTGTAGCCCACCAGACTCCTCTGTCCATGGGATTTCCCAGGCAAGAATACTGGAGTGGGTTTCCATTTCCTTCTCCAGGGAATCTTCCTGACCCAGGGATCGAACCTGTGTCTCCTATATTGCAGGCAAATTCTTTACCCCTGAGCCACCAGGGAAGCTGAGCACCAAGTTCTTTTCTGATGAGTCAATTCTTCTTTGCATCAAGTGGCCAAAGTACTGGAGCTTCAGCTTCATCATCAGTCCTTCCAATGAGTATTCAGGACTGATTTCCTTTAGGATGGACTGCTCTGAAGTCCTTGCAGTCCAAGGGACTGTCAAGAATCCTCTCCAGTGCTACAGCTGGAAAGCATCAATCTTCAGCATTCAACCTTCTTTATGGTTCGACTTTCACATCTGTACATGACTAGTGGAAAAACCACAGCTTTGACTATACAGGCCTCTGTTGGCAAAACGATGTCTCTACTTTTTAACATGCTGTCTAGGTTTGTCATAGCTTCCTTTCCAAGGATCAAGCATCTTTTAATTTCATGGCTGCAGTCACTGTCCACAGTGATTTTGGAGCCCAAGAAAATCCATCACTTCNCTCTACTTTTTAACATGCTGTCTAGGTTTGTCATAGCTTCCTTTCCAAGGATCAAGCATCTTTTAATTTCATGGCTGCAGTCACTGTCCACAGTGATTTTGGAGCCCAAGAATATCCATCACTTCTATCTTTTCTCCATTTAATTCCCATGCAGTGATGGGATCAGATGTGATGATCTTAGTTTTTTGAATGTTGAGTTTTACAGCAGCTTTTTCACCCTCCTTTTCATCTTCATCAATAGACTCCAGTTCCTCTTCACTTTCTGCCATTAGAGTTGTATCATCTCCATATCTGAGGTTGTTGAGAGAGCATTATAGGTATATAAGTGTGAAACAGCATGTGACAAGAAGAATACGAGTAGTACAGTATCTGTAAGAGTGCCCATAGGTAAGGCTGCACATTTAGGAAGGATCTCAAACATGAAGCACCACATAGGCCATAGGTAATAGTTGGGACTTTATCTTGCAGTTAGTGGAAGAGAGTTTACATGAAACAGTTGTAAACTCAGGAATTATATGATGATATTTATGCTTTAGCAATCTTTCTCTGGCTACATAAATCTATAATGCAAGAGAAGAAGGGAAAGATTCGATTGCACTAGCTTAAGTGAATTAAATCAATGTCAGTAACATTAGTGATAAAAAGGAATCAAAATCTTGGCTTCTGTTTTCAATGGGTGGTAGTACCATTAAGTGAGATAGAGTTTAAAAGATCAGGAGATATTAGAGGAGAAGTGACTATGGACCCAAGGTCTTGACTGTGCTGAGAATGCGGTAACTATGGCACATTTAGGTAGCGGTTCCAAAAGCATAGTTGAAATGCTTTTTGAGAGCTCAAGAGAAGAATCTGGACTGGAAGTATAAAGGGGGAATCCTAAATTCCCTATATAATTTTCAATTGTGGATTAATGCAACAATAATGGATGTTTACCATGTGCCAGACCGAGATTCTCGAGAAGGAAATGGCAACCCACTCCAGTATTCTTGCCTGGAGAATCCCAGGGACGGGGGAGCCTGGTGGGCTGCCGTCTATGGGGCACAGACTTGGACAAGACTGAAGCGATTTAGCAGTAGCAGACAGAAATTCAGGTAATAAGCATATAGCACTAAATGAAATAGACAAGAAAAGTGCTCTCTAAAATTTTCATTTTGAGTTGCTGTAATTGAAATTTAAAAACAATACATGTATAGTTCACAAATTAAGATGTATAAAGTATATACAGATACAATGAAAAAGTATCTCTCTTTCTCATCTCAAGGCCCCAGTCTCCTCTTTGAGGAGAATATTTGCAAATAAGCCTCCAATTTCTTTTCTTTTCAGTATAATTTATCTACAAATATGCATATTCTTACATAATTATGTAACTGGAATTATATTACAGTCTTCCATATTTTGCCTTTATTTCTGATTTAATTTTAAATTCCTCCACAGGAACATGTACAATAAGTTACTTATCGTTTTCAGAGCATAAAGTTTTATATGTGTGTGTGTGTGTGTGTGTGTGTGTGTGTGTGTGTGTGTGTGTGTATATAAAGTACTGTGAGTATATACATATATTGTTATTGAATAAATGCCTTCCTGAGATAAATACAGGTTTGTTTTGGTCTTTTCCTGCTGCAAATAAAACTGCAACAAATATTTATATAGGAATAAATTTATCAGTAATACACATTCCTAGAGATTAAATTTCTGAGTCAAAAAGTGTTTGTCTTTATTTTAATACCTATTTCCAAATTATTCTCCAATGAGATCACACTAATTTAAACTTCTACCAGCCATGAACATGAATAGCTGGACCGTCAACAACACAGTGTATGCTGTCCCTTCTCTTTCTTTTTTTTACATTTTGCTTTCTGCCAATCCTGAACTCCCCTCCCACCTCCCTTTTGCTTTTTGAAAAGTGAAAACTTCTATCATTATTGCAAATTTTATCTTTAAATTAGACACTAGACTGAATCTTTGCCACATATTTATGTATCATTTATATTTTGTTTTCTTAGAAGTATATCTGTATGTCCTTTACTCAACTTTTAATTGAGTTCTTGAAGGCCTTATCCTCAGTATTCCACGAAATGCCTTGTGTGTGTGTGTGTGTGTGTATGCTCAGTCGTGTCCAATTCTTTGTGAAGTTATGAACTGTAGGCTCTTCTGCCCATGGGATTCTCCAGGCGAGAATGCTGGAGTGAGTTGCCATTTCCTCCTCCAAAGGATCTTCCCAACCTAGGCATCGAGACTAGATATCCTGCATTGCAAGTGGATTCTTTACCACTGAGCCAGTGGGAAAGCCCGTAATGCCTTGATGTATTTGAAATATCAGCCTTCTGTTAAATGTTACAAATATTTTCTTGTTTTATAAATTGAATCTCTCTGCAAAGCTAAAAAAGATGCCACACAAAGCTGCCCTTTGCGATTTCTAGGTTCTGTGCTTTGTGTAAAGAAATTTCCCACTTCAATAGAATTATTAACAAGATTTCCCAAGTATCCTTTTAGCTATGCAAAAAAGCTTTAATTAAAAGTTCACAACAAGCCTGCGACTTTCTACTAACACTCCACTTTTGAAATCTAGTAACTGAGACTGAGATAGGTTGAAAAGCTAGCTTTTGGTCACAGAGCTCTTAAGTGACTGAGCCCAAGTTTAAAACCAAAATCTGCTCAGAGCAGTGGGCAAGTTAACATGAACCTAAAGAAAGTCCACAATGATCCCTGTAGATGATTCTTTCCTTTCTTTTTTGAGAAGAACGCTGAGCCAGCTGTATCGACTAGGGTTGCTTTAAACAGGAAAAAAAGTAGTTCATTACAGAAAGGAGGCTACAAGAGCGTCAACCAAGCAATAAACGATTTTTCCGCCTATTGTTTTCATGGAAAACTGTTTCTGTTGATTTTAAAACGGTCTAAGAATAATGAATGCATTGATCATGTGAAACAGTAAGTTTTGAACATGTGTATGTATCAGAATATTTTCAAAGACTCAAGTGGTAAACTATCTAGGCAGGGCCCTTTATGCTTTCTCTGTGCTGTGCTTTCTCTCCTTTCTTTCTTTCTTTCTTTCTTTTTTAATGGCAGCATGTCACTATTTTATCATGTGTTTTGTGTGTGTACTAGAGCTTCCTGAATAAAATCAAAAGGTTTTTTTTTAAGTGCTATCATTTTCAATAACATAATATTCTCCGCCTGGATCCTGTGATATGTGACCCAGATTCTCTACCAACACTAATTGTTTATTACCTTGGCTGGTGGTGGTGTGGCTGATGGCTCTTAGAACTGAGTCCCTCTTCAGGTCTTATTTTTAGGCAGACCCACCGTGATGCCCGCTGAGAAGATAGTCCTAATCTCATAGCTGCCTCATGCAGCCGAATAAGGGCCTGGACCTTGAACTCAAACTGGAACAAGTCTTAAACCCCCCCACTCCCCCACACTGCATACAAATCTTAGCTGTGTGGACCATTACCCTGGGCCTGGTCACTTTCATTCCCAGTTCTACTGGAGAAACATTCCTCTTTCAGCCAATTTCCTTTTTTTTCTGTTTGCAGTCTTTGCCTGAACAGGCCCTATATCTGCCATTTTTAATGTCTGTTTTTGAAGACAAAGTCATATGTACTGACTTTTAGAAGTTTTATTGATAGGAGAAAAGTCACTTTTTTCTTTAAAAAATTATTTGATTTTTTTTTCCACTGATGCTTTTCTAGCAAAACCTAATTCAAACTGTCTGCAACTCTTAAATCTCACAAACCAAGCAATAAACCCTGTAATATTAGGCCTTCCTGTAAAATTTCAGTTGTAAATTTTGAGGTTTTTGTCCAGAGTCTAAAGTTGGCAATGAAAGTGAGGAAAATAAAAATAATCACCTAAAAAAATTAAGTCACCTGAAAGTTGTTTAAGCTAATTTTTTACCTGGAAATAATTTGTCTCAAAGTCACTGATTGAAAGTCAGGTCAAATCTAACTAATTGATCTTATTACCTCCATGATTCCATGATGTTCTCAGGGTCTACCTTTAAAATGGTTAAAAATGCTGTTTTCAGTTCAGTTCAGTCATTCAGTCATGTCCAATTCTTTGCAACCCCATGAACTGCAGCACATCAGGCCTCCCTGTCCATCACCAACTCCCAGAGTCCACCCAAACCCATGTCCGTCAAGTCAATCATGGCNGTAATAAGCATATAGCACTAAATGAAATAGACAAGAAAAGTGCTCTCTAAAATTTTCATTTTGAGTTGCTGTAATTGAAATTTAAAAACAATACATGTATAGTTCACAAATTAAGATGTATAAAGTATATACAGATACAATGAAAAAGTATCTCTCTTTCTCATCTCAAGGCCCCAGTCTCCTCTTTGAGGAGAATATTTGCAAATAAGCCTCCAATTTCTTTTCTTTTCAGTATAATTTATCTACAAATATGCATATTCTTATATAATTATGTAACTGGAATTATATTACAGTCTTCCATATTTTGCCTTTATTTCTGATTTAATTTTAAATTCCTCCACAGGAACATGTACAATAAGTTACTTATTGTTTTCAGAGCATAAAGTTTTATATGTGTGTGTGTGTGTGTGTGTGTGTGTGTGTGTGTGTGTGTGTGTGTATATAAAGTACTGTGAGTATATACATATATTGTTATTGAATAAATGCCTTCCTGAGATAAATACAGGTTTGTTTTGGTCTTTTCCTGCTGCAAATAAAACTGCAACAAATATTTATATAGGAATAAATTTATCAGTAATACACATTCCTAGAGATTAAATTTCTGAGTCAAAAAGTGTTTATCTTTATTTTAATACCTATTTCCAAATTATTCTCCAATGAGATCACACTAATTTAAACTTCTACCAGCCATGAACATGAATAGCTGGACCGTCAACAACACAGTGTATGCTGTCCCTTCTCTTTCTTTTTTTTACATTTTGCTTTCTGCCAATCCTGAACTCCCCTCCCACCTCCCTTTTGCTTTTTGAAAAGTGAAAACTTCTATCATTATTGCAAATTTTATCTTTAAATTAGACACTAGACTGAATCTTTGCCACATATTTATGTATCATTTATATTTTGTTTTCTTAGAAGTATATCTGTATGTCCTTTACTCAACTTTTAATTGAGTTCTTGAAGGCCTTATCCTCAGTATTCCACGAAATGCCTTGTGTGTGTGTGTGTGTGTGTATGCTCAGTCGTGTCCAATTCTTTGTGAAGTTATGAACTGTAGGCTCTTCTGCCCATGGGATTCTCCAGGCGAGAATGCTGGAGTGAGTTGCCATTTCCTCCTCCAAAGGATCTTCCCAACCTAGGCATCGAGACTAGATATCCTGCATTGCAAGTGGATTCTTTACCACTGAGCCAGTGGGAAAGCCCGTAATGCCTTGATGTATTTGAAATATCAGCCTTCTGTTAAATGTTACAAATATTTTCTTGTTTTATAAATTGAATCTCTCTGCAAAGCTAAAAAAGATGCCACACAAAGCTGCCCTTTGCGATTTCTAGGTTCTGTGCTTTGTGTAAAGAAATTTCCCACTTCAATAGAATTATTAACAAGATTTCCCAAGTATCCTTTTAGCTATGCAAAAAAGCTTTAATTAAAAGTTCACAACAAGCCTGTGACTTTCTACTAACACTCCACTTTTGAAATCTAGTAACTGAGACTGAGATAGGTTGAAAAGCTAGCTTTTGGTCACAGAGCTCTTAAGTGACTGAGCCCAAGTTTAAAACCAAAATCTGCTCAGAGCAGTGGGCAAGTTAACATGAACCTAAAGAAAGTCCACAATGATCCCTGTAGATGATTCTTTCCTTTCTTTTTTGAGAAGAACGCTGAGCCAGCTGTATCGACTAGGGTTGCTTTAAACAGGAAAAAAAGTAGTTCATTACAGAAAGGAGGCTACAAGAGCGTCAACCAAGCAATAAACGATTTTTCCGCCTATTGTTTTCATGGAAAACTGTTTCTGTTGATTTTAAAACGGTCTAAGAATAATGAATGCATTGATCATGTGAAACAGTAAGTTTTGAACATGTGTATGTATCAGAATATTTTCAAAGACTCAAGTGGTAAACTATCTAGGCAGGGCCCTTTATGCTTTCTCTGTGCTGTGCTTTCTCTCCTTTCTTTCTTTCTTTCTTTCTTTTTTAATGGCAGCATGTCACTATTTTATCATGTGTTTTGTGTGTGTACTAGAGCTTCCTGAATAAAATCAAAAGGTTTTTTTTTAAGTGCTATCATTTTCAATAACATAATATTCTCCGCCTGGATCCTGTGATATGTGACCCAGATTCTCTACCAACACTAATTGTTTATTACCTTGGCTGGTGGTGGTGTGGCTGATGGCTCTTAGAACTGAGTCCCTCTTCAGGTCTTATTTTTAGGCAGACCCACCGTGATGCCCGCTGAGAAGATAGTCCTAATCTCATAGCTGCCTCATGCAGCCGAATAAGGGCCTGGACCTTGAACTCAAACTGGAACAAGTCTTAAACCCCCCCACTCCCCCACACTGCATACAAATCTTAGCTGTGTGGACCATTACCCTGGGCCTGGTCACTTTCATTCCCAGTTCTACTGGAGAAACATTCCTCTTTCAGCCAATTTCCTTTTTTTTCTGTTTGCAGTCTTTGCCTGAACAGGCCCTATATCTGCCATTTTTAATGTCTGTTTTTGAAGACAAAGTCATATGTACTGACTTTTAGAAGTTTTATTGATAGGAGAAAAGTCACTTTTTTCTTTAAAAAATTATTTGATTTTTTTTTCCACTGATGCTTTTCTAGCAAAACCTAATTCAAACTGTCTGCAACTCTTAAATCTCACAAACCAAGCAATAAACCCTGTAATATTAGGCCTTCCTGTAAAATTTCAGTTGTAAATTTTGAGGTTTTTGTCCAGAGTCTAAAGTTGGCAATGAAAGTGAGGAAAATAAAAATAATCACCTAAAAAAATTAAGTCACCTGAAAGTTGTTTAAGCTAATTTTTTACCTGGAAATAATTTGTCTCAAAGTCACTGATTGAAAGTCAGGTCAAATCTAACTAATTGATCTTATTACCTCCATGATTCCATGATGTTCTCAGGGTCTACCTTTAAAATGGTTAAAAATGCTGTTTTCAGTTCAGTTCAGTCATTCAGTCATGTCCAATTCTTTGCAACCCCATGAACTGCAGCACATCAGGCCTCCCTGTCCATCACCAACTCCCAGAGTCCACCCAAACCCATGTCCGTCAAGTCAATCATGGCATCCAACCATCTCATCCTCTGTCGTCCTCTTCTCCTCCTGCCCTCAATCTTTCCCAGCATCAGGGTCTTTTCCAATGAGTCAGCTCTTCTCATCAGGTGGCCAGAGTATTAGAATTTCATCCTCAACATCAGTCCTTCCAATGAACACCCAGGACTGATCTCATTTAGGATGGACTGGTTGGATTTCCTTGCAGTCCAAGGAACTCTCAAGAGTCCTCCAACACCACAGTTCAAAAGCATCAATTCTTTGGTGCTCAGCTTTCTTTATAGTCCAATTCACATCCATACATGACCACTGGAAAAACCATAACCTTGACTAGGTGGACCTTTGTTGGCAAAGTAATGTTTCTGCTTTTTAATATGCTGTTTTAAAAACAATTAAATCACATAGTTTTTGCGTGTGGAGAATATTATATAATTAATTTACTAGGCTATTTTCCCCTAAACTACTGGGAGGTTTGATGCCATAACTGCATGTACCAAAGTGTACAGTCTGAATAACTAATTTTTGTTGTCGTTGTTATTAGTTTGACCAAAATCAAGACCTTCAGTGTGTCAGATAATTTTGGTGGTTTAGTTGCTCACTTGTGTCTGACTTTATAACCCCAGGACTGTAGTTCACCGCAGGTAATCTTTACAGCACTTGTAAAACTTGGTGAATGAGATGGGTAAAGTCCCTTCGTATTAGTTTGTACCCCAGATAAGACAGTGCAAGTTCTCTGTATTAGGGAAGAGGTTGCAATAAATCTTTAGGTACTGTATCCTAACATTTTAAGGGTTTTTATAAGGGACAAAAGAGTCTAACATGTTATAACGGGCATTATATGGCACTAATATGGTAAAGACTTCCTGCATTTAATAAGTGCTTCCTATGAGGCAAGATCAACTATCAATTTCCCTTTTCTAGTGCTATTCAGTCCATTTGTGTCTATTATTGTCATCAATCATCTTCCTTATTTTTTCAAAATAGATTATATCTTTATCCTCTATACTTATTTTTCTATCTCATTTTCATGGTAAAGAACCATCAAGAAGTTGTTACTACTAATTCAGTTATTGTTCCACATTCTTTGCAGAGGAAGAGATCAAGAAAAAAATATATATAGACTTTGTTGCTATTCAGCCACTCAGTTGTGTCCGACTCTTTCTGACCCTTTGGACTGGAGCACGCCAGGCCTCGCTGCCTTTCACTGTCACCCGAAGTTTACTCAAACCCGTGTCTGTCGAGTGGGTGATGGCATCCAACCAGCTCACCCTCTGTTGACACTTTTCCTCCTGCATTTAATCTTTCCCAGCATCAGGGTCTTTGCAAATGAGTCATCTTTTCCCATCAAGAGGCCAAAGTATGGGCTTCAGCATCAGTCTTTCCAATGAATAATCAGGGCTGAGTTCCCCTACAATTAAATGGTTGGATGTCCTTGCAGTTCAAGGGACTCTCAAGAGTCTTTTCCAATACCATAGTTCAAAAGCATCAAGTCTTTGGCACTCAGCCTACATTATGGTCCAACTCTCATTTCCATACATGACTATTGGAAAAACCATAGTTTTGACTAGATGGACCTTTGTTGGCAAAGTGATGTCTGTTTTTTAATATGCTGTCTAGATTGATAATAGCTTTTCTTCCAAGGAGCAAGCATCTTTTAATTTCATGGCTGCAGTCACCTTCTGCAGTGTTTTTGGAGCCCAAGAAAATAGTCTCTCACTGTTTCCACTTTTTCCCAATATATTTGCCGTGAAGTGATGGGACTTGATGCCATGAACTTCATTTTTTGAATGTTGAGTTTTGTTTTTTGTTTTTTGTTTTAATACTTTATTCTGCTTTACAATACTGTATTGGTTTTGCCATACATTGACATGAATCAGCCACAGGTGTACACGATCTCCCAATGCCGAAGCCCCCTCCCACCTCCCTCCCCACACCATCTCCCCGGATCATCCCGTACACCAGCCCCAAGCATCCTGTATCCTATATTGAACATNTAAGGAGTTCGTGATCTGAGTTATGGTCAGCTCCCAGTCTTTTTTTGCTCACTGTATAAAGCTTCTCCATTTTCTGCTACAAAGAATGTAATCAATCTGATTTTAGTATCGACCTTCTGGTGATGTCCATGTATAGAGTTGCCTTTTGTGTTGTTAGGAAAAAAATGTTTGCTATGACCAGTGTGTTCTCTTGACAAAAATCTTAATCTTTGCCCTGCTTCATTTTGTGCTCCAAGGCCAAACTTGTCTGTTATTCCAGGTGTCTCTTGACTTCCTACTTTTGCATTCCAGCCTCCTCTGATGAAAATGACATCTTTTATTTTTTTTTTTGATGATAATTCTAGAAGGTCATGTGGGTCTTCATAGAACTGTTCATCTTCAGCATTAGTGGTTGGGGCATAGACTTGAATTACTGTGATAATGAACAATTTACCTTGGAAATGAATTGAGATCATTCTGTGTTTTTTTGAGATTGCACCCAAGTATTNCATCTTTTTTTTTTTTTTGGATGATAGTTCTAGAAGGTCATGTGGGTCTTCATAGAACTGTTCATCTTCATCTTCAGCATTAGTGGTTGGGGCATAGACTTGAATTACTGCGATAATGAACAGTTTACCTTGGAAATGAATTGAGATCATTCTGTGTTTTTTTGAGATTGCACCCAAGTATTGCATTTCAGACTCTTTTTTAGGCTATGAGGGCTACTCTGTTTCATCTAACTGATTCTTGCCCACAATAATAGATAAACAGTAGTCATCTGAATTAAATTTGCCCGTTCCCATCCATTTTAGTTCACTGGTTCCTAAAATGTTGATGTTTATGCTTGCCATCTCCTGTTTGACCACATCCAATTTGCCTTGATTCATGGACCTAACATTCCAGGTTCCTATGCAATATTGCTCTTTACAGCATCAAACTTTACTTTCACCACCAGACACATCCACAACTGGGCATCACTTAAACTTTTGCTCAGACTCTTCATTCCTTCTTAGGCTGTTTCTCAGCTTTTCTCTAGTAGCATATTGGGCACCAACTGACCTAGGGGGTTCATCTTTCTGTGTCATATCTTTTTGTCTCTTCATTATGTTCATGGGGTTCTCAAGGCAATAGGTCCAAAGTGTTTTCCCATTCCCTTCTCCAATGGAGATCACTTTTTGTCAGATCTCTCCACCATGATGGCCCTACATGGCATGGCTCATAGTTTCATTGAGTTACACAAAGCTATGATCCATGTGATCATTTTGGTTAGTTTTCTGTCATTGTAGTTTTTATTCTGTCTGCCCTCTGATGGATGAGGATAAAAGGCTTATTCAGGCTTCCTGATGGGAAGGACTGACTGTGGGGAGACCTGGGTCTTGCTCTGATGGGCAGAGCCATGCTCAGTAAATCTCTAATTCAATTTTCTGCAGATGGGTGGGGCTGTGCTCCCTGCTTGTATTTTGGCCTCAGGCCAAGCTACAGAGGAGGTAATGGGGACCTCCTCTATGTATGTCATCGGTGCCCCTGACCCCACAGCAGCCCATTGTTGACCCACACCTCCACAGGAGACTCCCACATGCTCCCAGGTAAGTCTGGCTAAGTCTCTTGTGGGGTCATGGCTCCTTTCTCCTGGATCCTGGTGCACACAGTTTTTGTTTGTGCCCTCCAGGAGTCTCTTTTCCCCCAGGCCTGTGGAAGTTCTGTAATCAAACCCTGCTGTTGCTGCTGCTGCTGCTAAGCTGCATCAGTCATGTCCGACTCTGTGCGACCTCATAAACTGAAGCCTTCCAGACTCCCCCGTACCTGGGATTCTCCAGGCAAGAACACTGGAGTGGGTTGCCATTTCCTTCTCCAATACCTGAAAGTTAAAAGTGAGAGGGAAGTCATTCAGTCGTGTCTGACTCTTAGTGACCCCATGGACTGTAGCCTACCAGGCTCCTCCATCCATGGGATTTCCCAGGCAAGAGTACTGGAGTGGGATGCCATTGCCTTCTCCAATCAAACCCTGCTGACCTTCAACAATTATACCAAAGAGGTATAACTTTCTCACACTGTTGTCAAAGTTCTAGGTTCCATAATAGGCTTCCCGACCTGGGAACCCAGCAAAGGGACTGAGAATCCCCAGGAGATCTGCCTTTGAATCAAACCCTGCAGACCTTCAAAGGCAGTGTGAGAAAGTTACACCTCTTTGGTATAATTGTTGTCCGGTTTGTGAATCACCCTTCTGGTGGCTCTATGATGGTGAGGCTAATGGTGACCTCCTCCGAGAGGACTTAGGCCACGTGCCACACCTCCCAGGACTCCTGCCAGAGGCCCTGTCCCTGCGGCAGGCCGCCACTGACCCTCACCTCGACGGGAAACCCTCAGACACTCACAGGCAGGTCTGGCTCAGTCTCTTGTGACTCAACAAATATTTATTTACACCCAAAATGTGCATGACCCTATTCTAGGTATAGTAACCAAGGTAATCAAAGTCTCTGCTTTCATGGAGTTTTATTCTGCTATGAAAGAAAGACAATAAATGAAATCATTTCATAATGACATTGTCATGAAGAAATACCTTAGAAAGAAATGCTAGGAGGATGGTTTTGAATGGAGAGAGGGGTGGTGAAGGGTTAAGAATTTATGTTGGGAATCAGAAAAAGCTTCCTAAAGGACCAGGAGGAGGACTCCTCCCTAATTTTATCCTGTTAATAATCCCCAGTTTTAAACATAAAATGCATGCTTGCCCTTGTGTGTATTTTATAACAAACTCAGCATTTTGCATGTGCCTTATGAGAACTGGTTGTTCTCTTGGTACGCATTTATTTAGTCTTATGTTTGATTTGTGTATTTGTGTTTAATCTCTTGTATCAAATGTCTGCAATTGTAATCCAGTTCCTTTTCAATTTCTTGAGTAGCCCCAATACAATGGCTTCTAATATTGCAAGAAGCCCCAGAAGAAAAATAAATAAATAAACCCAGGGTAGAGGGGAAAATTTGTAGAATTTGCCAGAAGACCTACCAAGTCTTAGGAGACTTTGAGGCTCAGAGCAACAAATGTACCATATTCCAATAGGCCATTCATTATATATTGAGCATAAAGTTTTGGGCCATTCCTGGTCCTGTTCCATCCATCAAATCATGAAAATCCACCTATATACAATTATTAACCAAATGAACACATACCTAATGAATAAAATTGGACAATGTCTTTTATTAACTGTCTAAAGCCCAGTTTTTCTTCCATTCCTTCCATATTCAGGCAGGGCTTTAAGCATTAAATCCAGACTTGAGAAAGCAAGAATTGCTCCATCCAGTTGTAACCACTGTTAGACTCCTAGCTCTTTTTCACTTTCTCATTCTGTGTTCCTCTCTAGCAAACACAACCCCTGCCTATAAAACCCTGCCTGTGTTCCAAGGAAGTGTCTCTGCCTATTTTAGCTCATGTTCAACATTCCCTTTTCAAAACCTACTTTACATGAAGAGTTACCATCTTACTCTGCAGTACATCACCTTTTATTTATACATTCTCTCAACTAACGCGTATTGTTGTAGAGAAAGATGGCTCCTTTCTTCAATATTTGACCTTTCATTATAGAACTTAGTGAACACCTACTACTTGTGGAATGGTTCCATCAACAGAACTAGTCTAAACTAAACTGGAAAATAGATGATGCAGTATGTCCTGTGACCTTATTCTTCCTACTTTCTTTTTCAAAATAATAAATTGCTCAAACCTTACTTAGCACCCCTAGTCAAGTGCTCTCCCAGTGTGTCCAAAGGTCAAACTGTACAACTTTCAGTAATATATNAACAGAACTAGTCTAAACTAAACTGGAAAATAGATGATGCAGTATTTCAGATGTCCTGTGACCTTATTCTTCCCACTTTCTTACTTTTTCAAAATAATAAATTGCTCAAACCTTATTTAGCACCCCTAGTCAAGTGCTCTCCCAGTGTGTCCAAAGGTCAAACTGTACAACTTTCAATTATATATTAAAGAGGGTATGATGCACTCATCTCACATGCTAGGAAACTAATGCTCAAAATTCTCCAAGCCAGGCTTCAATAATACGTGAACCGTGAACTTCCTGATGTTCAAGCTGGTTTTAGGAAAGGCAGAGGAACCAGAGATCAAATTGCCAACATCCACTGGATCATGGAAAAAGCAAGAGAGTTCCAGAAAAACATCTATTTCTACTTTATTGACTATGCCAAAGCCTTTGACTGTATGGATCACAATAAACTGTGGAAAATTCTGAGAGAGATGGGACTACCAGACCACCTGACCTGCCTCTTGAGAAATCTGTATGCAGGTCAGGAAGAAATCAGTTAGAACTGGACATGAACAACAGACTGGTTCCAAGTAGGAAAAGGAGTACGTCAAGGCTGTATATTGTCACCCTGCTTATTTAACTTCTATGCAGAGTACATCATGAGAAACGCTGGACTGGACATGAACAACAGACTGGTTCCAAGTAGGAAAAGGAGTATGTCAAGGCTGTATATTGTCACCCTGCTTATTTAACTTCTATGCAGAGTACATCATGAGAAACGCTGGACTGGA
>SJYW01007711.1:152969-184734 GCA_006410735.1 Raphicerus campestris
AGTCATATCCGATTCTTTGCAACCTCACAGACTGCAGCATTCCAGGCTTCCCTGCCCTTCACTATCTCCCTGAGTTTGCTCAAACTCATGTCCATTGAGTTAGTGATGCCATCCAACCGTCTCATCCTCTGTCATTCCCTTCTCCCCCTGCCCTCAATCTTTCCCATAATCAAGGTCTTTCCTTGAGTCAGCTCTTTTCATCAGGTGGCCAAAGTATTGGAGCTTCAGCATCAGTCCTTCCAATGAATAGTCAAGACTGATTTCCTTTAGGATTGACTGGTTTGCTGTCCTTGCAGTCCAAGGTATTCTTAAGATTTTTCTCCAGCATCACATTTCAAAAGTATCAGTTCTTCAGTGCTCAACTTTGTTTATAGTCCAACTCTCACGTCCATACATGACTCCTAGAAAAACCATAGCTCTGACTATACGAACATTTGTCATATAGTGTACATTCATGCTGAGTCTCTTCAGTCATGTCTGACTCTTTTGGACTCTATGGACTATAGCCCACTAGGCTTTACTGTCCATGGGATTCTCCAGGCAGAAGTATTGGAGTGGGTTGCCATGCCATCCTCCAGGGACCTTCCCATCCCATCATGCAGGGATGGAACCTGCATCTCTTACTTCTCCTGCTTTGGCAGGCAGGTTTTTTTTTTTTACCACTAGCACCACCTGGGAAGCTCTTAAAGAAGTCTTAGGAAGCAAAAAGCAAAGATTTTTGGAAAGAGTTTTTTATTTCAATTTCTTAATTCAGTACAGAGGCCATTGATCTCAGTGCCAGTCCAGAATAGCAGTCTCCTGCAGTTGTTTACAATTCTTTCTTTTGATGGATCCTTGTGGATATTACTGGCAAACCAGTTAACTCTGTGTCATTGAATATTAAAATAACTTAATAAACAAAAGAAGAAACCAACAACTTGAAAGTTACAACAAAGACATGAATGTTTTTTGCTGCATTCTGGTATAATGGGCTGTTTGGTTGAGTTGGGTCTTTCAAAGGATTTTATTTCTCCTTTTCAGCCATTGGCCTTCTTAGAAGAGTTTTTGATATCTGTTTTGCTTGATGTCCTATGCCTACCACAATGTGGACTGTTAAGTTTTTTTTTTTTTTTTTATGTTGAACTTGACTCTGCATTAAATGAACATTCCAGGTACTAAATGCATTGAGTAATCAATGAAAAGGTGATTAAGTAAGCCATAATTAATCAGCAAGATTCTGATTTCCAAGAAAAGTTTCCTTTGAAGGATTTAAGGAGTCTGATTCTAGTTGGTTTCCAATTTTCCCTTCTGCATAGTGAACCCCTTATGTTTCTTGAATAAGAGGAGGTTGAAGGAAAAAAATATCCTCACAAGTTAACAGTCTAGAGGCAGAACAATAGGAGATGCCATCATCCTTCCTGGTAATATTCTGAGTGGGAAACTTCATCACATAATGAAAAAGGCACTCTGATGGATTAACATAGTGGAATTTAAGAGAAATACTCTGATCACTGCAAAATCAGTGAGGATGAAAAATGTGAGCAGGTAATTGAATAGGAAACATTTATATGGCATTGAAGCTGTGCTGGCAAAAAAAAATATTATTAAAGTAACCTTTTATTTAATATATCATCACCTATAAGACAGCCTTTGTAGAATTTCAGCTTGGAAGGACTTCCTTTTGAATAGTGTAAAGTTTTGGCAACTCTTTTTATGGAAGGAATCTATAACTGAACCTGAGTATAGTTTAGGGTACATAAATTAAAATGAACTTCAGAAACCACAAAGGCGAGCATTTTGCAGCATGAAGACTCTTCAATTAATCATGAAAGTGGTTGGTACATAACCTTCCTTTTGACCAGGACTTACCTTAATAATTTTTATATTTTGTATTTTATGAAGTTGTGATACAAAAGCAAAGAAATGCTGAAAGCTAACCAGAACACCCTATATAAAATATATCATACATAGTCATTAACTAGGAATAATTTACCCCTTAAAATGGAACAGTTTTTTAATATCTATTTTTTAATATTTATCCATATCAGAAAGTAAGGAGCATCATCTCATCACGTGGCTTCTGGGGACCAGCGTTAGGGGAAGGAGCTAAACTCTTCCGAACCTTTCTACCCTGCTCCTGAATCTCCTGCACCCCCCTCCTGCCTGCCCCGTCATTAGCTAGTTGCATTCTCATGCCCCTTTCCTGGCTTACTTTCTAGTGGTGACTGACAATAGCGCGACTCTGCACTGATGTCGCAATTTGTCACCTTAGTCAGATCCTGATTATCTTTTAGTCTTTCTGATTGTGGAAAGAAAGCTCAGTTTACTGTCACTATGCTCAGTAACTTCACTCCACCTCTTGCTAGTCTCAGAGACTAGTCCTCAGATCTGAAACAGTATCTGGAGAGTTCGATCCCACGACTTTTGTCTTCATTAAATTTCATTCTATAGTTACTCTTTTTTTAAAGATAAGGACTATTTCTTTTCCATATAACAGATGGATATGAAGTTCTAGTTTTGAACCAGTTTGAGTCTTTAAAAAGTAAAGGAAAAAGTGAATTCTTTTAATTTAAAAATAGTGTGCCATTTAACAACAATATAAGTGGAGCTTAAATAGCAAAAAATTATGTGAGTGGCAAAATAAAGTTTGAGAAATATGCCTTGCCTTACCACATTTAAAAAGAGACTCAGATGCAGAGAAACTAGTAGAGAAACTGATGCAACTGGACAGGACCCAGAATCCAAAGGATTCGAAAGGAGGTGGGACCAGGCAGGACCACACTAGCAGCATAGTTGAAGAGATGCTAAGCTGAAGAGAGGTGGGCTTCTGTTGCTAATCTCTCCAACTCAAGGTCAGGATGAGAAAGTGGAGCGCTGAGTTAGTTAGTGAGGTCAAGAGAGGAGGGAACTGCAGAAGCTGAGGATGAAGCCCAGAAGATTGCAGGTCCTGTAATTAAACAATGAACTGAAAGCGAATGAGGTCCAAAGGTCAAAACCAAGTACATGATAGGAAGTAGTAATAGAATCAGGTACCAAACCAAAACTAAATCAGATCTCAAAGGAAAATGTCACCCATTGTTTATTGTTCTAAATCAAAGCTATGGGTATTTTTAAAAATAAATTTCAATTCTTTCTTTGCAATTCTCATGTGACACTGCCTTACGGTAGTATAGAAAGTGTTAGTTTTAAGGACAGTTTTGAAATGCCAATTTAGATATTGTTGTTGCTACTGCTGCTAAGTCATTTCAGTCATGTCCAACTCTGTGCGACCCCACAGACGGCAGCCCACCAGGCTTCTCCATCCCTGGGATTCTCCAGGCAAGAACACTGGAGTGGGTTGCCATTTCCTTCTCCAATGCATGAAAGTGAAAAGTGAAAGTGAAGTCGCTCAGTCATGTCCGACTCTTAGCGACCCCATGGACTGCAGCCTACCAGGCTCCTCCATCCATGGGATTTGTTAGTACAGGCCAAAATTTACCTAAATTTAACATAAGTAATATAATTATGTGGCATGTTTCTTAAGGAAAATGATATTTACATTAATATCTGTATGCAGAGAAGCCTTTCATTAGTCACTCATGGAGCTTAGATTTCTCTGCAGCGCTTCTTAACATGATCATTTCAAGTCTCTGAAGAGATGATTCAGATATCTTTATTTTGTCAGATGTTTAGTATTCTTTGTGAATGATGCTATAATATCTAGTAAGTGGTCCTCAGTTACTAATATGTCTCCAAACACAAAATAGCCACCTTAATGCATGCTTCCCTGGTGGCTCAGAGGTTAAAGCACCTGCCTGCAATGCGGGAGACCCAGGTTCGATCTCTGGGTCAGGAAGATCCCCTGGAGAAGGAAATGGCAACCCACTCCAGTACCCTTGCCTGGAGAATCCCATGGAGGGAGGAGCCTGGCAGGCTACAGTCCATGGGGTTGCAAAGAGTGGTACACGACGGAGCAACTAAACTAAAGTGCATGCTTAATCATTCATAACTTGTTATTAACACTGTAAGAGTCATAACAATATTTAAGTCACTTAAGAATCTTAGTTACTTGTGTAGGCTATACATTTGCATAGCAAACTCAAAGTACACAGCATGCAACCTGGCCAACATTTCCTCCTATCTCTACATCCTCCATGAAATGTACTAATAGTTGTGAAATACAAAGTATCATTTCTTTGTAGACTTCATGGCAGCATCCATGAAGAAAAGCATTTTCAAAACTGACCTTCTGTATCATTCACAATATTCTCCTTGGCATGAATTTCTGCCATATACTTGGAAGACAAACACACAGAGGCTCTTTTCTATGTGAGACCCTCACACATACACACACATTATTACCACCCTTAGTCTTTACCAATACATTAATAATGCATGTGCATGTACCATTATAATATGGATTTTATTCTGAAGAGCTTATCTGTTGATTTAGTCAATCTTTACATAACTCTATGATGTAAATACTATATTACCATTACTTTCCAAGGTCATTAATGAAAGATATTTTATTCATCCTTGTCCAGTCTATTTATAGCATAGGTTTTGGCATAGAGTTACTATGAATAAATGTATAATTAATGAAGGAATGCTTTGTACTTTAAAGATAACCAAACTGAAGGGCAAGTACTGAGTCACTCGCTTAAGAATACAGTGCCTGGTTAGGACTCAGCCATCGAGCCAGGCCTTTGTTTTTAAGTATCATTGTTGGCTAAGAGTTTGGACTTTGACATCTCATGAACTTGTACTCAAATTCTGACATGTCAGTACTCCATTCTACACACCAGAAACTTTGTTGAATGTTTTGGCTTACGTTTCTATTTTAGAAATCTTGGTTTTTACATCCCATAAAATGTGAACAAAAGAAAATCCAAACTTAGTGAATTATTCTGAGAATTAAATAAGATAATATGGATTCAGAACCTTTTCTCGTGACAATATAAGGTAAAAAAAATATCCTTGTGTATTAGCTATTAGTATCCTAGCATATCAAGCTGTCTCTTTATATAATGCAAATGAAACACAAGCTGTTTCGGGGCTGTAAGAAGGGAGACGAAAGAAGAAAAGTTTGGAATAACTTAGAAGAAGAGGTCAAAAATAATGTTGAAAGGGTCATGCATGTCACCATTCAAGCAAATCTCACATATTCCTATAGAGGTTGTTTGGGGCATAAGGAAAAGAAATGCAGAAATAAGCACAGTGTCAACCAATGGTACTTGTCTAAAGAATAATGAGTATATACAGTCAGAACAAGAGCGGATCCTAGAAATGAAGATGAAATCCCTCATGACATTGAACAAATGTCATTCATCTTTCTCATACCAACATTTTTAGTTCCTACTAGAGTCAAGAATAACATTGCCTGAACAAATTGAATGGTTCAGATCCCAGACTCTCAAATCAAATTCCCCAGATTAGAATCTTGTTCCTATCTCTTCTGGCTGTTTGACTTTTGGCAAGTTACTTAACCTTACTTAAACTTTCTATGTTTCAGCTTCCAATCTATAAAATGAGAAGAAGAATAATGCCTATTAAATATGTTTGTTATGAAAATACAATACATTCACATTTTTTTAAATAGCAGAGAATAAGTGGTGATTTATTTATCACATAAATAAGAGCATTCGTTCAATTTCCTTAAAAAATATCCTACATCAAGTCTTTCTGACAATTACAACAGACAGTGTATAATTCACAGCTTTAGTGGAAATTAGTGTTGTCATATCCAAGGGACAGCACTTAAAAGGTTTGGGGCAGAACTCAAGTGCTGTGGGGACAGGCGTTAGCGTGCAATGTCTATGGTTTCACCCTTGATGGTTTGCTTGCTTGACTAGCACAGTAACAGCCACTCAACAATTCTATACTAGACAAGTGACTAAAGCAAAAACAACTCGCTTAACTATGCGCCAAATCACTGTGCAGACAGTTTCAGTACATTTCTTTCCCTTGAAATCATGTGTTCTTAGCTCTTTCTGCTATCAGAAATTATGACAAAAGCTATCTTAGAGAATACATAACTGATACCAAAGTTTTACATCTGCACTTTCATCTGCATGCTAATCAGCGATAATTTCTTCTAGCCAAAGCAACTTTATTGTGTAAACAACTGCTCAGTAAGAAGGATAACTTCATCGATGGTATGCATATAACCTTACACAGGCTTAGATAAAAAGACTTATTGTGATCTAATAATACTGGCTATATTTACCTAGTATCTGACTTGCATTAGGTATCCGCTGTATATGGTTCCTTTATTACCTCATCTTATCTGCCAAATATAGTACGCTAAAGACACAAATCAGGAGATTTANTCTGTATCATTCACAATATTCTCCTTGGCATGAATTTCTGCCATATACTTGGAAGACAAACACACAGAGGCTCTTTTCTATGTGAGACCCTCACACATACACACACATTATTACCACCCTTAGTCTTTACCAATACATTAATAATGCATGTGCATGTATCATTATAATATGGATTTTATTCTGAAGAGCTTATCTGTTGATTTAGTCAATCTTTACATAACTCTATGATGTAAATACTATATTACCATTACTTTCCAAGGTCATTAATGAAAGATATTTTATTCATCCTTGTCCAGTCTATTTATAGCATAGGTTTTGGCATAGAGTTACTATGAATAAATGTATAATTAATGAAGGAATGCTTTGTACTTTAAAGATAACCAAACTGAAGGGCAAGTACTGAGTCACTCGCTTAAGAATACAGTGCCTGGTTAGGACTCAGCCATCGAGCCAGGCCTTTGTTTTTAAGTATCATTGTTGGCTAAGAGTTTGGACTTTGACATCTCATGAACTTGTACTCAAATTCTGACATGTCAGTACTCCATTCTACACACCAGAAACTTTGTTGAATGTTTTGGCTTACGTTTCTATTTTAGAAATCTTGGTTTTTACATCCCATAAAATGTGAACAAAAGAAAATCCAAACTTAGTGAATTATTCTGAGAATTAAATAAGATAATATGGAT
This sequence comes from Raphicerus campestris, assembly GCA_006410735.1. Taxonomy (NCBI): domain Eukaryota; kingdom Metazoa; phylum Chordata; class Mammalia; order Artiodactyla; family Bovidae; genus Raphicerus; species Raphicerus campestris. Next base: position 159,943 of record SJYW01007711.1, read on the forward strand.
TCAGAACCTTTTCTCGTGACAATATAAGGTAAAAAAAATATCCTTGTGTATTAGCTATTAGTATCCTAGCATATCAAGCTGTCTCTTTATATAATGCAAATGAAACACAAGCTGTTTCGGGGCTGTAAGAAGGGAGACGAAAGAAGAAAAGTTTGGAATAACTTAGAAGAAGAGGTCAAAAATAATGTTGAAAGGGTCATGCATGTCACCATTCAAGCAAATCTCACATATTCCTATAGAGGTTGTTTGGGGCATAAGGAAAAGAAATGCAGAAATAAGCACAGTGTCAACCAATGGTACTTGTCTAAAGAATAATGAGTATATACAGTCAGAACAAGAGCGGATCCTAGAAATGAAGATGAAATCCCTCATGACATTGAACAAATGTCATTCATCTTTCTCATACCAACATTTTTAGTTCCTACTAGAGTCAAGAATAACATTGCCTGAACAAATTGAATGGTTCAGATCCCAGACTCTCAAATCAAATTCCCCAGATTAGAATCTTGTTCCTATCTCTTCTGGCTGTTTGACTTTTGGCAAGTTACTTAACCTTACTTAAACTTTCTATGTTTCAGCTTCCAATCTATAAAATGAGAAGAAGAATAATGCCTATTAAATATGTTTGTTATGAAAATACAATACATTCACATTTTTTTAAATAGCAGAGAATAAGTGGTGATTTATTTATCACATAAATAAGAGCATTCGTTCAATTTCCTTAAAAAATATCCTACATCAAGTCTTTCTGACAATTACAACAGACAGTGTATAATTCACAGCTTTAGTGGAAATTAGTGTTGTCATATCCAAGGGACAGCACTTAAAAGGTTTGGGGCAGAACTCAAGTGCTGTGGGGACAGGCGTTAGCGTGCAATGTCTATGGTTTCACCCTTGATGGTTTGCTTGCTTGACTAGCACAGTAACAGCCACTCAACAATTCTATACTAGACAAGTGACTAAAGCAAAAACAACTCGCTTAACTATGTGCCAAATCACTGTGCAGACAGTTTCAGGACATTTCTTTCCCTTGAAATCATGTGTTCTTAGCTCTTTCTGCTATCAGAAATTATGACAAAAGCTATCTTAGAGAATACATAACTGATACCAAAGTTTTACATCTGCACTTTCATCTGCATGCTAATCAGCGATAATTTCTTCTAGCCAAAGCAACTTTATTGTGTAAACAACTGCTCAGTGAGAAGGATAACTTCATCGATGGTATGCATATAACCTTACACAGGCTTAGATAAAAAGACTTATTGTGATCTAATAATACTGGCTATATTTACCTAGTATCTGGCTTGCATTAGGTATCCGCTGTATATGGTTCCTTTATTACCTCATCTTATCTGCCAAATATAGTACGCTAAAGACACAAATCAGGAGATTTATTTGTCTAAGGCCAGAGAGCTTAGTAAATGGCAATACAGAAGTCTCTATCCCCAGATGTCTGACTCCAGAGCTGTGAGTAACTTGTGATGGAACCACATAAAGGGCTTGCCCAATTAAACATTGTATTAGAAAGGTCATTCTTTTTATGAGGATGGTGTTTTGAAACATTCTAAGAAGGAATCAACTCAAATTTTAAGAAGGATATGATAGAGATAGAAGTTCACCTAAACTCAATATACTCAAATAATTGGCACCAAGTGTGTCTCACTATTATCATTGCTTTCCCTTTAAATTAAATGTATTGGTTATGGTTGCATGGTGGCAGGCGCAGTGCCTGCCAGAGAGCCTCTCCCAGTGAGACTTGTCCCGGCCCGCCAATCTCAACACGGGTTCACTGGAGCACGGAAGCTGGTACCCACGGTTTCCTGACTCAGCTGCTGTCCCTCAGGCCACTCAGACTCAGACACTCTTTCGATGCCTCCAGGGAATCTGCCATATGCTAATACCTGTCACTACTACTGTGACCTGTTTACATTTTTTAAAAGCAAAGCTATGATGATTTTCTCTCTTGGCCATACCAGTGACCTGCAGCAATTCTTAGGCCTGGAAACACAGGATGGCTGTGACTTAGCCTCACTTTCAGGGCAAGTACCTAATGTGAATTTACATTAAAAAATTACAGAATATGAAGACACAGAAAGTAAAACCTACTTGATTAAAAGATCTGAATTAGAAACCTATGATTTACTTCTCTGAGGATTTTTGTCCAACAAAATTCCACAGTTGCCAACATAGTTTTCCTTTTCATGCACTTGCCCTCCTAGAGTATGGAGCATATGATTACATACAATATTATAAAGGGTGCTTTGTTTTCTTGGCAATGTCATACCTAAAACAGGTGAGTTTTAACCAGAAAGTACTAAGATTTTTGATTCATTTACATAGGTAACTATCTCTTTATTCTCTGCAGGAGACTGGTATTGTTGTTCAGCCGCTGAGTTATGTCCAACTCATTGTGACCCCATGGACTGCAGCACACCAGGCTTTCCTGCCCTTTGCTATCTCCCAGAGTTTGCTCAAACTCATGTTCATTGAGTCAGTGATGCCATCCAACCACTCATCCTCTGTGGCCTTCTTCTCCTCCTTCCCTAAGATATGCTGTAAGTAAAACAAATGATCAACTTTATATAATACCACATGCTTCAGAAGATAAAGACTGGACTAAAAATAAGCACCAATATCTGCTTTGTGTTATTAAGTGTTATGAGTCAATGTAGAAGTAGCTGGTGTTGATGACTGAAATGAGATCCCCATTCCAACACCAAATCCTAATTTGGCAGAATAATGACAGAAAAATTCACTTTGATCCAGAGGACAGTAGGAATGACATTGTAGTCTTCTTAATGGGAAAGTGACATTAAAAAAAAAAAGTTTTGTGAGTAGTCTTGCAATATAAAACATCAGAGAAAGATCTGCTGAAAGGCATCTGCTCTTGCAAATGAATACTTTGTAGTCTTGATCAGTTCAGTTCAGTCACTCAGTCATGCCTGACTCTTTGTGACCCCGTAAACTGCAGCACACCAGGCTTCCCTGTCCATCACCAACTCCTGGAGCTTGCTCAGATTCATGTCCATCGAGTCGGTGATGCCATCCAACCTTCCCATCCTCTGTCATCCCCTTCTCCTCCTGTCTTCAATCTTTCCCAGCATCAGAATCTTTTCTAATGAGTTGGCTCTTCGCATCAGGTGGCCAAAGTATTGGAGCTTCAGCATCAGTCCTTCCAATGAATGTTGCTGACATTTACCCTCCCAAACTCTGAACTAAGCAGCGCTGCTCTATAAGCCAATGAAATGGCCAAAATGCAGAAGTGAAAAGTGTGGCGCTGTAGTTTCAGTGATCAGGTGTTTCTCCCATTTTTTGATGTCTGGAATCCTCTCTTAAGCCATGAAGATTAATAGCCCTACTTGATGAGCGGATCATTTAAAGTGTTAAGCATCAGTGATAAGCTAACAATCTGATGGCTGGAACAAGCTAGTAGAGGGGGGGAAAAAAAAGGCAGTCTCTGTCACAGACCAGTGGCCCAGTAGAAACGGAGATCATTTGATTCAGCAGTGTTAGTTTATCCACGTGATCACCAAAGCTTCCTCAAGGAAGGAAAAAAGTGAAAGACAGCCATCAGACTGCACGTTCCAAGTACTTGCCACCTATTTAGAGATATAAAGCCAAGTGAAGTAGCTCAAATCATTATTGTTGCACGGAGAAAATGCTGACTCTATAAAGTTCCTGTAAAAAACTACTCACAGAAATAGACTCGGGACGGTTTTATTTTCTTTACTTCTCCCTCTGCCATTCTGAAAGAACTAAGCTCTGGTTCCTCAAGAACAGAAGTTCTTAATATGCAACCCCAGGACCAGCAGCAACAGCATTACCTGAGAATCTGTTAAAAATACATGCTATCAGAACCCACTCCAAGTCTGCTGAACTGGAGACTCTGGGGGTATGCTTGGCAATCTGCTTTTGCAGCCCTCCAGGTGATTCTGAAACACACTGAAGTTAAGAACAAATGTTCCAGTAGCCCTGACGCCCACGGCAAGTGGTCAGTCACATTCTCACTCCATAGATTTCTGAATGGAAACCAGCCTCTGGTCTGTTGTCCATTTATTGCTGAGCTCTGAACTTGAGACAACACAGGAGAAATGGTCCTTGGAAGCACAGTTTTCTACTTAGAAGTACTTATTTTGAGATTGCAACAGATGAGCCAGCTGACACACATTTATTATGGGCTCTCTGACTGTATTAGTTACTGCAACTGACTCAGCTTCTCTTACAAGAGACAACAATAATATTGGTTCAAGAACAAAGAATTCCTGGGGAATTCCCAGGCAGTGCAGTGGCTGGGACTCTGCCCTCCCACTGTAGGGGGGCTGGGGTGCATTCCTGGTCAGTTAAGGTCCCATGCAAATGATTAGAATCCATCGAAGTGATTAAAAGGAGGGGATAGTCTGGATACTGTTCAATGGATCCCTATGAGAGAATTGTATGATAATCTGAGATGAGTCGCTACAGAGGTAGATGGTGTTGGTGATTGGCGAGTATGATGGTGGAAGAAAACAAGGGGACGGACTCCACTGTTCTCTATCCAGAATACATTTTTGAGCGCCTACGATCCACCTGAAACTGGTAGTGTTGGAGACACGATAATAAACATGATACAACTCTGGATGCACAAAGAATAAATGATGTCAGTTGATAATAGTAGGTGATCAACAAAAACTGTTTGAAGCTGTCATATCCGGGTGGACAAGTTAAATGTGATTCCTTCTTTTTTATACTGTTTTGTATTCTTCCATGTTTTCTATTATAGTCATGATCTAATTTTATAGCAAATAATATAACGTTTCTTAACAAAAGAAAAATGTAACTAGAATCCCATAAAATTAAACTATTGCACTAAAGAATTAGAGAGAAAAAAAAATTATATGAGGAAATGTTTTAAATAAACACCTGAATTTACTTCCAAGATGTGACCTCGAACAAATATAGATTTACTAAAGGTTTTTTTCACCTTATATATCTGTAATTTTAAATAATTATAGCTGAGTCTTCTGTCAGACCTCTATAAATTCATTCTGAAAATCAAATAAAGACCTGCTCATGTTCCTAAAAATGTTATTTATTCAGGGAGAGACAAATAGATGACTTCATTAAGAGAAGTTTTTAAAAATCGGTGAGCTTAGCATAGCAAGACACTCAGGTAAAAGTCACATTACCTGGACTGTAATTTTATTTCCTAGTTAGTTGTTTTCTCCATAATTATTGTTGCTAATTTGTGTGAAGCGTCACAATTTTCACTTAAATGTTCCTACCCCCAAACTTGGAGAAGGAAATGCCACCCCACTCCAGTATTCTTGGCTGGAGAATCCTATGGCAGAGGAGCCTGGTGGACTGCAGTCCATGGGGTCGCAAGAGTCAGACATGACTTAGTGACTAAACCACCACCACCCCCCTCAAAATGAAAAGAATAGAAATTTTTATCTCTGTTAATGTTCTAAAATCAACCAAAATGGTATATAAAGATTTAAGTCTGTGGCCCAGAAAATGTTTCAATTACCTATCCCCTCAAATTTGCTGTTGTTCAGTCACCCAGTCAGGTCCGACTCCTTGCAACACCATGGACTGCAGCAGGCCAGGCCTCCCTGCCCCTCACCCTCTCCCAAAGTTTGTTCAAATTCATGTCCTTTGCATCGGTGATGCCATCTAGCCATCTCATCCTCTGATACCCTCTTCTCCTTTGGACCTCAATCTTTTCCAGCATTAGGGACTTTTCCAATGAATGAATTGGCTATTTCCTCAGGTGGCCAAAATCCCGGAGCTTCAGTTTCTATATCAGTCCTTGCAATGAGTATTCAGGATTGATATACTTTAAGATTGACTGGTTTGATCTCTTTGCAGTCCAAGGGACTCTCAAGAGTCTTCTCCAGGGCCACAGTTCGAAGGCATCAGTTCTTTGGCATTCTGCTTCTTTGTAGTCCAGCTCACACAACCATACTTGACTCCTGTGAAGACCACAGTCTTGACTATAACAGACTTGTGTTGTCAGAGTAAGGTCTCTGCTTTTCAACACACTGTCTATGTTTGTCTTAACTTGCCTGCCAAGAATCAATCATCTTCTGATTTCATGGCTGCAACAACCATATGCAGTGATTTTAGAGCCCAAGATGAGGAAATNGCAGTCTCTGTCACAGACCAGTGGCCCAGTAGAAACGGAGATCATTTGATTCAGCAGTGTTAGTTTATCCACGTGATCACCAAAGCTTCCTCAAGGAAGGAAAAAAGCGAAAGACAGCCATCAGACTGCACGTTCCAAGTATTTGCCACCTATTTAGAGATATAAAGACAAGTGAAATAGCTCAAATCATTATTGTTGCACGGAGAAAATGCTGACTCTATAAAGTTCCTGTAAAAAACTACTCACAGAAATAGACTCGGGACGGTTTTATTTTCTTTACTTCTCCCTCTGCCATTCTGAAAGAACTAAGCTCTGGTTCCTCAAGAACAGAAGTTCTTAATATGCAACCCCAGGACCAGCAGCAACAGCATTACCTGAGAATCTGTTAAAAATACATGCTATCAGAACCCACTCCAAGTCTGCTGAACTGGAGACTCTTGGGGTATGCTTGGCAATCTGCTTTTGCAGCCCTCCAGGTGATTCTGAAACACACTGAAGTTAAGAACAAATGTTCCAGTAGCCCTGACGCCCACGGCAAGTGGTCAGTCACATTCTCACTCCATAGATTTCCGAGTGGAAACCAGCCTCTGGTCTGTTGTCCATTTATTGGTGAGCTCTGAACTTGAGACAACACAGGAGAAATGGTCCTTGGAAGCACAGTTTTCTACTTAGAAGTACTTATTTTGAGATTGCAACAGATGAGCCAGCTGGCACACATTTATTATGGGCTCTCTGACTGTATTAGTTACTGCAACTAACTCAGCTTCTCTTACAAGAGACAACAATAATATTGGTTCAAGAACAAACAATTCCTGGGGAATTCCCAGGCAGTGCAGTGGCTGGGACTCTGCCCTCCCACTGTAGGGGGGCTGGGGTGCATTCCTGGTCAGTTAAGGTCCCATGCAAATGATTAGAATCCATCGAAGTGATTAAAAGGAGGGGATAGTCTGGATACTGTTCAATGGATCCCTATGAGAGAATTGTATGATAATCTGAGATGAGTCGCTACAGAGGTAGATGGTGTTGGTGATTGGCGAGTATGATGGTGGAAGAAAACAAGGGGACGGACTCCACTGTTCTCTATCCAGAATACATTTTTGAGCTCCTACGATCCACCTGAAACTGGTAGTGTTGGAGACACGATAATAAACATGATACAACTCTGGATGCACAAAGAATAAATGATGTCAGTTGATAATAGTAGGTGATCAACAAAAACTGTTTGAAGCTGTCATATCCGGGTGGACAAGTTAAATGTGATTCCTTCTTTTTTATACTGTTTTGTATTCTTCCATGTTTTCTATTATAGTCATGATCTAATTTTATAGCAAATAATATAACATTTCTTAACAAAAGAAAAATGTAACTAGAATCCCATAAAATTAAACTATTGCACTAAAGAATTAGAGAGAAAAAAGAGATTATATGAGGAAATGTTTTAAATAAACACCTGAATTTACTTCCAAGATGTGACCTCGAACAAATATAGATTTACTAAAGGTTTTTTTCACCTTATATATCTGTAATTTTAAATAATTATAGCTGAGTCTTCTGTCAGACCTCTATAAATTCATTCTGAAAATCAAATAAAGACCTGCTCATGTTCCTAAAAATGTTATTTATTCAGGGAGAGACAAATAGATGACTTCATTAAGAGAAGTTTTTAAAAATCGGTGAGCTTAGCATAGCAAGACACTCAGGTAAAAGTCACATTACCTGGACTGTAATTTTATTTCCTAGTTAGTTGTTTTCTCCATAATTATTGTTGCTAATTTGTGTGAAGCGTCACAATTTTCACTTAAATGTTCCTACCCCCAAACTTGGAGAAGGAAATGACATCCCACTCCAGTATTCTTGGCTGGAGAATCCTATGGCAGAGGAGCCTGGTGGGCTGCAGTCCATGGGGTCGCAAGAGTCAGACATGACTTAGTGACTAAACCACCACCACCCCCCTCAAAATGAAAAGAATAGAAATTTTTATCTCTGTTAATGTTCTAAAATCAACCAAAATGGTATATAAAGATTTAAGTCTGTGGCCCAGAAAATGTTTCAATTACCTATCCCCTCAAATTTGCTGTTGTTCAGTCACCCAGTCAGGTCCGACTCCTTGCAACACCATGGACTGCAGCAGGCCAGGCCTCCCTGCCCCTCACCCTCTCCCAAAGTTTGTTCAAATTCATGTCCTTTGCATCGGTGATGCCATCTAGCCATCTCATCCTCTGATACCCTCTTCTCCTTCGGCCCTCAATCTTTTCCAGCATTAGGGACTTTTCCAATGAATGAATTGGCTATTTCCTCAGGTGGCCAAAATCCCGGAGCTTCAGTTTCTATATCAGTCCTTGCAATGAGTATTCAGGATTGATATACTTTAAGATTGACTGGTTTGATCTCTTTGCAGTCCAAGGGACTCTCAAGAGTCTTCTCCAGGGCCACAGTTCGAAGGCATCAGTTCTTTGGCATTCTGCTTCTTTGTAGTCCAGCTCACACAACCATACTTGACTTCTGTGAAGACCACAGTCTTGACTATAACAGACTTGTGTTGTCAGAGTAAGGTCTCTGCTTTTCAACACACTGTCTATGTTTGTCTTAACTTGCCTGCCAAGAATCAATCATCTTCTGATTTCATGGCTGCAACAACCATATGCAGTGATTTTAGAGCCCAAGATGAGGAAATCTGTCACTACTTNGCAGTCTCTGTCACAGACCAGTGGCCCAGTAGAAACGGAGATCATTTGATTCAGCAGTGTTAGTTTATCCACGTGATCACCAAAGCTTCCTCAAGGAAGGAAAAAAGCGAAAGACAGCCATCAGACTGCACGTTCCAAGTATTTGCCACCTATTTAGAGATATAAAGACAAGTGAAATAGCTCAAATCATTATTGTTGCACGGAGAAAATGCTGACTCTATAAAGTTCCTGTAAAAAACTACTCACAGAAATAGACTCGGGACGGTTTTATTTTCTTTACTTCTCCCTCTGCCATTCTGAAAGAACTAAGCTCTGGTTCCTCAAGAACAGAAGTTCTTAATATGCAACCCCAGGACCAGCAGCAACAGCATTACCTGAGAATCTGTTAAAAATACATGCTATCAGAACCCACTCCAAGTCTGCTGAACTGGAGACTCTGGGGGTATGCTTGGCAATCTGCTTTTGCAGCCCTCCAGGTGATTCTGAAACACACTGAAGTTAAGAACAAATGTTCCAGTAGCCCTGACGCCCACGGCAAGTGGTCAGTCACATTCTCACTCCATAGATTTCCGAGTGGAAACCAGCCTCTGGTCTGTTGTCCATTTATTGGTGAGCTCTGAACTTGAGACAACACAGGAGAAATGGTCCTTGGAAGCACAGTTTTCTACTTAGAAGTACTTATTTTGAGATTGCAACAGATGAGCCAGCTGGCACACATTTATTATGGGCTCTCTGACTGTATTAGTTACTGCAACTAACTCAGCTTCTCTTACAAGAGACAACAATAATATTGGTTCAAGAACAAACAATTCCTGGGGAATTCCCAGGCAGTGCAGTGGCTGGGACTCTGCCCTCCCACTGTAGGGGGGCTGGGGTGCATTCCTGGTCAGTTAAGGTCCCATGCAAATGATTAGAATCCATCGAAGTGATTAAAAGGAGGGGATAGTCTGGATACTGTTCAATGGATCCCTATGAGAGAATTGTATGATAATCTGAGATGAGTCGCTACAGAGGTAGATGGTGTTGGTGATTGGCGAGTATGATGGTGGAAGGAAACAAGGGGACGGACTCCACTGTTCTCTATCCAGAATACATTTTTGAGCGCCTACGATCCACCTGAAACTGGTAGTGTTGGAGACACGATAATAAACATGATACAACTCTGGATGCACAAAGAATAAATGATGTCAGTTGATAATAGTAGGTGATCAACAAAAACTGTTTGAAGCTGTCATATCCGGGTGGACAAGTTAAATGTGATTCCTTCTTTTTTATACTGTTTTGTATTCTTCCATGTTTTCTATTATAGTCATGATCTAATTTTATAGCAAATAATATAACATTTCTTAACAAAAGAAAAATGTAACTAGAATCCCATAAAATTAAACTATTGCACTAAAGAATTAGAGAGAAAAAAGAGATTATATGAGGAAATGTTTTAAATAAACACCTGAATTTACTTCCAAGATGTGACCTCGAACAAATATAGATTTACTAAAGGTTTTTTTCACCTTATATATCTGTAATTTTAAATAATTATAGCTGAGTCTTCTGTCAGACCTCTATAAATTCATTCTGAAAATCAAATAAAGACCTGCTCATGTTCCTAAAAATGTTATTTATTCAGGGAGAGACAAATAGATGACTTCATTAAGAGAAGTTTTTAAAAATCGGTGAGCTTAGCATAGCAAGACACTCAGGTAAAAGTCACATTACCTGGACTGTAATTTTATTTCCTAGTTAGTTGTTTTCTCCATAATTATTGTTGCTAATTTGTGTGAAGCGTCACAATTTTCACTTAAATGTTCCTACCCCCAAACTTGGAGAAGGAAATGACATCCCACTCCAGTATTCTTGGCTGGAGAATCCTATGGCAGAGGAGCCTGGTGGACTGCAGTCCATGGGGTCGCAAGAGTCAGACATGACTTAGTGACTAAACCACCACCACCCCCCTCAAAATGAAAAGAATAGAAATTTTTATCTCTGTTAATGTTCTAAAATCAACCAAAATGGTATATAAAGATTTAAGTCTGTGGCCCAGAAAATGTTTCAATTACCTATCCCCTCAAATTTGCTGTTGTTCAGTCACCCAGTCAGGTCCGACTCCTTGCAACACCATGGACTGCAGCAGGCCAGGCCTCCCTGCCCCTCACCCTCTCCCAAAGTTTGTTCAAATTCATGTCCTTTGCATCGGTGATGCCATCTAGCCATCTCATCCTCTGATACCCTCTTCTCCTTCGGCCCTCAATCTTTTCCAGCATTAGGGACTTTTCCAATGAATGAATTGGCTATTTCCTCAGGTGGCCAAAATCCCGGAGCTTCAGTTTCTATATCAGTCCTTGCAATGAGTATTCAGGATTGATATACTTTAAGATTGACTGGTTTGATCTCTTTGCAGTCCAAGGGACTCTCAAGAGTCTTCTCCAGGGCCACAGTTCGAAGGCATCAGTTCTTTGGCATTCTGCTTCTTTGTAGTCCAGCTCACACAACCATACTTGACTTCTGTGAAGACCACAGTCTTGACTATAACAGACTTGTGTTGTCAGAGTAAGGTCTCTGCTTTTCAACACACTGTCTATGTTTGTCTTAACTTGCCTGCCAAGAATCAATCATCTTCTGATTTCATGGCTGCAACAACCATATGCAGTGATTTTAGAGCCCAAGATGAGGAAATCTGTCACTACTTCTACATTTTCCCTTCTTTGGGCCATGAAGTAATGAGGCTGGATGCCATGATCTTAGATTTTAATATTTAGTTTTAAGCCGGTTCTTTCACTCTCCTCCTTCACCCTCATCAAGAGGCTCTTTCACTCCTCTTCACTTTCTGCCATCAGAGTGGTATCATCCACATGTCTGAGGATTTTTGATGTTTCTTTCACCTGTCTTGATTCCAGCTTGTAACTCATCCAGTCCAGCATTTCTCATGATCTGCTCAGCATATAAGTTAAATAAACAGGGTGACAGCAGAGAGCCCTGTTGTACTCCTTTCTCAGTCCTGAACCAATCAGTTGTTCCGTACAGGATTCTAATGGTTGCTTCTTGACCTGCATACAGGTTTCCGAGGAGACAGGAAAGGTGGCCTGGTGTTCCCATCTCTCTAAGAGCTTTCCACAGTTTGTTATGAGACACACAGTCAAAGGCTTTAACGCAGCTGATGAAAGCCTCCTCCGATAACCACTTTGCGTTCTTGTTGTTTGGCTTGTTTGTTTTCCTTTGGGATGGTTTTGTTTGCTGTCTCCTGTACAGTGTTACCGGCCTCCATCAATAGTTCTCCAGGGACTCTGTTTACTAGAGCTAATCCCTTGAATCTATTCATCACCTCCACTGCATATTCATAAGGGATTTGATTTAAGTCATACCTGGCTGGCCTATTGGTTTTCCCCACTTTCTTTAGTTTAAGCCTGAATTTTGCTATGAGTAGCTGATGGTCTGAGCCACAGTCAGCTCCAGGTCTTGTTTTTGCTGACTCTAAAGAGGTTCCCCATCTTTGGCTACAAAGAACGTAATCAATTTAATTTCAGTATTGACCATTTGGTGATGTCTATGTGTAAAGTTGTCTCTTGTATAGTTGAAAAGGGTGCTTGCTATGACCAGTGCTTTCACTTGACAGAATTCAGTTAACCTTTGCTGAGATTCATTTTGTGCTCCAAGGCCAAACTTGCCCGTTACTCCAGGTATCTCTTGACTTCCTACTTTTACATTCTAATCCCCTCAAATTTAGCAATGCTTAATTGTTTTAATGTTTACATTAGTTAATAAAATTAATATTTAGAAGAGACATCACATTGTACTAACTTAAGTCCATGTTGTATTAGTTCTCTCATTTAATAAGTTTAAAGACTCTCTTACCCTAACTTCTGAAAAAAGCTAATTTATTACTAAGAAATATAGTTCTGTTACTCAAATAAGAAACCCAAGACTGTATATGTATTAAAAATTTACACAATCAAATCAGAAAATAGTAATAATGTTAAAGGAAATCATGTAACTATTTTGAGTAGCAATGGAAACATGATTGTCTCTACTGAAAAGTCTTTAGTGGATCCATTTTGCTTCTGTGATTGAAGAGAAGCTCTTGTACGGCCTTCAACTTTCTCTATCAATCATGAGTGCTTCAACTTAGTACTTAAATGATTCTTCCCACTTTTCTTCCTGTTCTTCTTTGAAGCATGGTAGCACCCTGGAAAGAATATAGGTTTCTAGTACTACATGGAAACCTGGATGTAATTCCTTTCTTGCTGGATTGTTTGATAAAGATATGAAGCAACTTATATGGGCTTCGCAGGTGGCTCAGTGGTAAAGAATCTGCCTGCCAATGCAGGAGATGGGGGTCAATCCCCGGATTGGGAAGACCCCAGGAAAAGGAAACAGCAACCCACTCTAGTAGTCTTGTCTGGAAAGTCCCATGGACAGAGAAGCCTAGAGGGCTAGAGTCCAGGGGGGGTCACAAAAGTCAGACACAGCTTAACAACTAAACAACGGCAACTTAATATGAAGTTCCCAAACCTTAGCAGCAATTTTATTAATATGAGCTAATATTACTCTGCTTTTTGCTACCGCTGTAGATTTCTTTTCTCAAGCTGTCTAATCTTGGTAGAACTCCTTAACAGTTCCTGCCCTATTAAATAGCAATTAGAAAATGTCTACACCCATTTCAAATTCTATCTCAAATGGCACTTTTCTAACCAAGTCTTTCCTGTTCTATTCACACAGAATCATACCTCTCATATTTTACTCACCATAACTTTGTTATATTTACATTTTTAATTTATTCCATATTGTTCAGCTGCTAAGTCATGTCTGACTCTTTGCAACCCTGTAAACTGAAGCACGCCAGCCTTCCCTGTCCTTCACTATCTCCTGGAGTTTTCTCAAACACGTGTCCATTGAGTCAGTGATTCCATGTGAAGGGATGAGATGGATTACTTAACGTCCTGAATTAGATTGTAGGTTCCCAGTTGTAGAAAATATACCTAAATAATCTTTATTGCTCAGGCCTAAATTTTAGGTTATATATTCCTGCACAACAAAACATCCAAACTTCTAATGGCTAAATCAGCACACTCTTGTTTTTCCTCATGATGCTGTGAGTTGACTGGATTCATCTGTGCATATTCTCATGTGGGCTTTCCTTCAGGCCACTCAAATGCTAGGGTTGGAATCATCTGAAGGGTGAACATTCAGGACAACTCATCCATCTCGCTGGCCACTGATTCTGGACGTTAGCTGGAGTCCCACTGGAAACTGTCTATAAACAGCCTCTACGTTTGCTTCATTTGCCTTGAGCTTCTAACAGAGCTACAACCAGAATTTGCAAAGCATCAATGTTCTGTTGGTTAAAGAGCTGCTACGAACCACCAGATTTCAAGGGGATAGAGAAACAGACTCAATATATGTAAAGACCATGTAGGAAGAGCAGATACTTTTAGCTACATTTAGGAAACACAATCTGTGGTGATTTACATGGAACCGGTCTCAGAAGTACTTTCTCAGCTTTTGTAGGATGAATATATGTTTACTTTCTCCTTCAGGTAAGTTTTCCTGGGCTCGGTTTTTATGATCTGAAGCATCTAGGTCAGGGATGAGTACATATGCATGTTCATTTATGATACTGAGTTAAAGAATGCTACCTCCCCATGAACTTGAATGATGTTCTCATTGGAGCCACCAAGTCATCTGGTTTTGTGCCTATAATGACTGTAAGAAGTACTTGGAAACAAAATGGAAGTTTCCCTTATCTGAAAAATATTATTATAGTGGTGTGAGATATACCAAAGAAACATTGGTTGTCCTTTGGAAAATCATTAGGTTTACCTAATATCAGAATATAAGTGAGTAAAATATATTTAGATTAATCTTGGGAAAATACTACTCAGATGCTCAATAATTTAGAAAGTAAATAGATATGTTCCTTACTCTGAACCGTCTTAAACTTTTGCTAGATGATACATGTCTGATGTTACTAGAGACAGGCCGAGGACACTCTCACGGCATGGACATGAGCCAGATGTAGATCACTGGAGACTTTGATATGCACTGTTTTATTGAAATGATTTGAACAAAATCTCCATTAAAGCGTTATCCAGATGGGAGGTACAAGTGTAGAAATAATAATGTATTTAAATGTTGTACCAATATTCTGTTAAAGGTAGTAGAGAAATGATGCAATAAATGGAAAGAGATGTGGGGTAAAGACTTTTTTTTTTTCTTACTTGTATAAATGTAAGTGATGTTAGATGATAGGCTTGTTTGGTATTAGCCCAACAGAAGAAATTGATGATGGAAGTTAGAAAAAAAGATAATGGCAGGGGTGAAATGCATGTGAAATATAGAGGAAATTGTGCCTAGGGAACAAAAAAAGGTTTTTGTCTTTAGATCTCACAAGGATGTTTACTCTGTTATGAGGGAAGGGAAAAAATGTACCTGAGCTCAAGGGTAGCTCAGAAGGTGGAAAGTAGATGTCCACTCGCATCTGACTGTATACATCTCATCTGCTGTATCTCATCAGGTACATTCCTCATCTGATTGTTATCTGCCTTCTCAATGAAGCCAGTTCATTTTGGGAAGTTTGAGGTTTGAAGAGAGAGAAGTAATAGTTTTCTCTAAGAGTATAAAAACACAATCTCAGGAAATTAGAGTATAATATGTGGGGGAGATTGTCAGCTGTTCATCAAGATACTTTTTCATTTGTTTTCTCTAAGAGTATAAACACACAATCTCAGGAAATTAGAGTATAATATGTGGGGGAGATTGTCAGCTGTTCATCAAGATACTTTTTCATTTGTTCTCTTCTTCCTGGTCAGAGGATTGGACTGCAGTTTTCAGATGTGGCTATAAAACGAGCTCTCTAGCAGCCTGTAAGCAGAAGGGTCATGTGCTGCCCTCACAAAAGATTTCCCAGACGTGGAGAAGAACTCTCTATGCCCTCTGTTTTCTCTGTGCCAGCTGGACACCAGCAACAACTAATTCTCTGATGAGACAAATCCAGAAGATGGAAGAAGTCCCTGTCCTGTGATCACCAGTGAGGACTCCTCTGAGTTGGAGGTCTTATGACTTATATGGAAAAAGACCCTGATGTTGAGAAAGATTGAGGGCAAGAGGAGAAAGAGGCGAGAGGATGAGATGGCATCATCAATTCGGATGGACATGAGTTTGAGCAAGCTCTGGGAGATGATGAAGGACAGAGAAGCCTGGCATACTACAGTTCATAGAGTTGCAAAGAGTTGGACATGATTTAGCAACTAAACAACATGATCTATTTAGGTCTTGTGAGCTAACCATAAGATTCACCTAGGACTGCTATGTCAATGAGAAGTAATCTTCTGTTGAGCCATTGCGTGTATTTTCCACACAGCATATCCTAACACATTAGATTGGTTGTCAATGTTGAGGGCACATTGGTATTTATGGTCATAACCTGAAGAGAGGACAGTCTTGATTCTGGGGTGATATGATCCTCCCAGAAATCTTAAAGAAGAAGATAAACAGATATTGTTTCAGTTCAGTCACTCAGTCGTGTCCAGCTCTTTGCAAAAGCATGCCAGGCTTCCCTGTCCATCACCAACTCCCAGAGCTTACTCAAACTCATGTCCATTGAGTTGGTGATGCCATCCAACCATCTCATCCTCTATCGTCCCCTTCTCCTCTCACCTTCAATCTTTCCCAGCATCATGATCTTTTCAAATGAGTCAGTTCTTCGCATCATGTGGCCAGAATATTGGAGTTTCAGCTTCAGCATCAGTCCTTCCAGTGAATATTTAGTAAATTCCACATGATTCGAAACTTGCTAAAATGGAAGCACTGGAGTGAGCAGAAAGGATAAGTGAGTTATAGGGGCAGAAGGTACTGATCAGGGAATGGCGTTTTATTGATGTTATTGGTCTAGAGTAAGATTATAGGAGTAGGTTCCTAGACAAGGTGGAGGAAATTAGTGTCAGAGTCCAAAAGGTGGTAGAACTGAAACATCTCCAGTAAAAGAAAGAGCAAAGGGAAAGACTGCAAGGGTGAGCGCAGGCACTCTTACTCTGTTGTGTCCGGTTGGAATTAAAGTGTGATCAGACACAAGCATTTATCTTCATTCTGCTTGTCAGCCCACCATCCCGCAGCCTGTTCAGTCGCAGGACATTTCCAATTTGGCGATTTCGAAGAAAGAGTCATTGAATCATTCTTCAAAGCTGCTCATTTGCATTTTGTTCCCATTGTTCTTAACGACTGCTGAAAAGATCTCAACTGTCAGATCATAACCGAAATGCACAACAGTGTAGTCAGGGAATACTGTTTTCCTTTGCTTGGGAAATAGAAACCTTTATTTCACATTTGCATGTTCCCCACGTCTGTTTGCTGTAAAAATCTGAAGCTAAAACACAAACCTAGCCTGTTTCTTCTTCCGGAGAACATTAATTGTCTCAATCATTGTTAGAGCATCTGTTTCACATTTTGACAAGTGCACTTATCTTCTTTTTCCCCTTCATATTCCTCTGGTAAAAATAATGAATAAATTACAGGGGGATGACAAATGTGTTGATAATCAAGATGAAATACAAATGAGGTGGAAGAGGCTGTATTTCTTAGCAGAGTTGTAAATTGCTTTTTTTCCCCTTTGTACATCGACATGCCTGACTTAGAGACTAAAAATACCACCACATGGGAAAATTAACAGAATTGCTCAAACAGAAATTATTTTTCACCAATGGAAGTATGTAAACAGAATTTCCTTTTGACATTATGTATCATAATTTGCCTTACAATCTAGATACCCCAGGAAAGAATATCTCCTTTCTCATATTTCTAAGAGGCTGAGACCGTAGTAACTATAATATAATCTAATACATCATTTGGAAATAATTGTTGAATCTTGAAGGGAATTTGGGAATATCCAATTGAAGAGAGCAAATGTTGTTCAAACTCAAAGACACTAACCTCTGAGAGAAACAACTCCAATTTGGGTGTCAGGAGACTTTAATTCCATCTCCAGACCATTCCCTTAAAATTTCCTATGAAAAGATTTATTTTTAGTTTTACAGCCTCTGCTATCACTATACTCAGAAATCAGTGGGTTTTTTGTGGGTTTTTTTTTCCCCAAAATCTCATCAGTTTAAAAAAAAAAAAAAAGAGTCTGGGTGGGCTAGTATGGGTCATCAGTGTTACTACACTGACTAAGCCTTGTGGAAGTATTAGTCTGTCTTTTTAAAATTGAATTTCATTGCTTTTAGATAGAATAGACTCTCCTTAGCTTGCTATGTGTCTGCCCACACTTTGTTTCCCAATACCTGGTTACTGTCATCTGTTGGGAGTTAGAGGTATTTGGCTTGTGCAATACCAGGCTAGGTGCAATCTTAGTGCCCCGAGAACTCAAATATTCTAAGTCTATTATTTTCTATCTGTATTTAGATTATTGACATCTTGACTTTTTTTTTTTTAACACCACCACTACTCCAAATATGAAACCAAAGAAATGAGTTCAAAACCCACTGAGTCTACATAATCCAGTGAAGCAAGTTCAGACTTGTTGAGAATATAATGTCTTAGTTATGGTGAAAAATAAAAAGCAAATAATACATATAGCAAGTCCTAAGAGAGTTTTATTCACACCCTGAAGCACTGAAAAGCTGTGGTATATGCCTTATTTTGTTTGCATGGATTCTTTCTACACAGAAAACTTTGTCAAATGCTTCATAAGTCACAACAGATATTTGGAACAATAGACCAAAGGATGTGGAATAACAAGTTACAGATCAGCTCAGCTCGGCTTAAGCAGAGAGATTTTTTATTAGACAGACACTCCCAAGACACAGAAGTGGACTGACCCCGAAAGAGCCTACCTCGTCTTTTGCTCCAGTCCCGCTTGGCTTCCCGTTTTCGTAATTCCCCTTTCCTCATTTTGGTTACGGTGTGCGCGTATAGGGTTTGTACCCACCACCAATCAATGAAATAGAATGGAAATAGGGCATTTGCAGAAGGCCAACTGATAACTGTAAGTTATATAACAGCAGGCTGTGTTGTTTATGTCTGTAATCCAGTCTGTTGTAATTAGATGTAGAATATTCACTAGCCCTTACTGGACTCCTGCATGCCTAAGGTTACTTGGAGAAGCCCCTGCGGTTATTTTGTATGCACTGTGCACCTATAGGCATGTGCAGGAGTTGAAAAGTCTCTGTGGTTATCGCGTAGCATATTTGTCAGTTCTCCTGGGGATGCCTGGGGTGGANATTGATGTTATTGGTCTAGAGTAAGATTATAGGAGTAGGTTCCTAGACAAGGTGGAGGAAATTAGTGTCAGAGTCCAAAAGGTGGTAGAACTGAAACATCTCCAATAAAAGAAAGAGCAAAGGGAAAGACTGCAAGGGTGAGCGCAGGCACTCTTACTCTGTTGTGTCCGGTTGGAATTAAAGTGTGATCAGACACAAGCATTTATCTTCATTCTGCTTGTCAGTCCACCATCCCGCAGCCTGTTCAGTCGCAGGACATTTCCAATTTGGCGATTTCGAAGAAAGAGTCATTGAATCACTCTTCAAAGCTGCTCATTTGCATTTTGTTCCCATTGTTCTTAACGACTTTGCTGAAAAGATCTCAACTGTCAGATCATAACTGAAATGCACAACAGTGTAGTCAGGGAATACTGTTTTCCTTTGCTTGGGAAATAGAAACCTTTATTTCACATTTGCATTTTCCCCACGTCTGTTTGCTGTAAAAATCTGAAGCTAAAACACAAACCTAGCCTGTTGCTTCTTCCGGAGAACATTAATTGTCTCAATCATTGTTAGAGCATGTTTCACATTTTGACAAGTGCACTTATCTTCTTTTTCCCCTTCATATTCCTCTGGTAAAAATAATGAATAAATTACAGGGGGATGACAAATGTGTTGATAATCAAGATGAAACACAAATGAGGTGGAAGAGGCTGTATTTCTTAGCAGAGTTGTAAATTGCTTTCTTTCCCCTTTGTACATCGACATGCCTGACTTAGAGACTAAAAATACCACCACATGGGAAAATTAACAGAATTGCTCAAACAGAAATTATTTTTTACCAATGGAAGTATGTAAACAGAATTTCCTTTTGACATTATGTATCATAATTTGCCTTACAATCTAGATACCCCAGGAAAGAATATCTCATTTCTCATATTTCTAAGAGGCTGAGACCGTAGTAACTATAATATAATCTAATACATCATTTGGAAATAATTGTTGAATCTTGAAGGGAATTTGGGAATATCCAATTGAAGAGAGCAAATGTTGTTCAAACTCAAAGACACTAACCTCTGAGAGAAACAACTCCAATTTGGGTGTCAGGAGACTTTAATTCCATCTCCAGGCCATTCCCTTAAAATTTCCTATGAAAAGATTTATTTTTAATTTTACAGCCTCTGCTATCACTATACACAGGAATCAGTGGTGTTTTGTTTTTTTTTTTTTTNCCTGTCCATCACCAACTCCCAGAGCTTACTCAAACTCATGTCCATTGAGTTGGTGATGCCATCCAACCATCTCATCCTCTATCGTCCCCTTCTCCTCTCACCTTCAATCTTTCCCAGCATCATGATCTTTTCAAATGAGTCAGTTCTTCGCATCATGTGGCCAGAATATTGGAGTTTCAGCTTCAGCATCAGTCCTTCCAGTGAATATTTAGTAAATTCCACATGATTCGAAACTTGCTAAAATGGAAGCACTGGAGTGAGCAGAAAGGATAAGTGAGTTATAGGGGCAGAAGGTACTGATCAGGGAATGGCGTTTTATTGATGTTATTGGTCTAGAGTAAGATTATAGGAGTAGGTTCCTAGACAAGGTGGAGGAAATTAGTGTCAGAGTCCAAAAGGTGGTAGAACTGAAACATCTCCAATAAAAGAAAGAGCAAAGGGAAAGACTGCAAGGGTGAGCGCAGGCACTCTTACTCTGTTGTGTCCGGTTGGAATTAAAGTGTGATCAGACACAAGCATTTATCTTCATTCTGCTTGTCAGTCCACCATCCCGCAGCCTGTTCAGTCGCAGGACATTTCCAATTTGGCGATTTCGAAGAAAGAGTCATTGAATCACTCTTCAAAGCTGCTCATTTGCATTTTGTTCCCATTGTTCTTAACGACTTTGCTGAAAAGATCTCAACTGTCAGATCATAACTGAAATGCACAACAGTGTAGTCAGGGAATACTGTTTTCCTTTGCTTGGGAAATAGAAACCTTTATTTCACATTTGCATTTTCCCCACGTCTGTTTGCTGTAAAAATCTGAAGCTAAAACACAAACCTAGCCTGTTGCTTCTTCCGGAGAACATTAATTGTCTCAATCATTGTTAGAGCATGTTTCACATTTTGACAAGTGCACTTATCTTCTTTTTCCCCTTCATATTCCTCTGGTAAAAATAATGAATAAATTACAGGGGGATGACAAATGTGTTGATAATCAAGATGAAACACAAATGAGGTGGAAGAGGCTGTATTTCTTAGCAGAGTTGTAAATTGCTTTTTTTCCCCTTTGTACATCGACATGCCTGACTTAGAGACTAAAAATACCACCACATGGGAAAATTAACAGAATTGCTCAAACAGAAATTATTTTTCACCAATGGAAGTATGTAAACAGAATTTCCTTTTGACATTATGTATCATAATTTGCCTTACAATCTAGATACCCCAGGAAAGAATATCTCCTTTCTCATATTTCTAAGAGGCTGAGACCGTAGTAACTATAATATAATCTAATACATCATTTGGAAATAATTGTTGAATCTTGAAGGGAATTTGGGAATATCCAATTGAAGAGAGCAAATGTTGTTCAAACTCAAAGACACTAACCTCTGAGAGAAACAACTCCAATTTGGGTGTCAGGAGACTTTAATTCCATCTCCAGACCATTCCCTTAAAATTTCCTATGAAAAGATTTATTTTTAGTTTTACAGCCTCTGCTATCACTATACTCAGAAATCAGTGGGTTTTTTGTGGGTTTTTTTTTCCCCAAAATCTCATCAGTTTAAAAAAAAAAAAAAAGAGTCTGGGTGGGCTAGTATGGGTCATCAGTGTTACTACACTGACTAAGCCTTGTGGAAGTATTAGTCTGTCTTTTTAAAATTGAATTTCATTGCTTTTAGATAGAATAGACTCTCCTTAGCTTGCTATGTGTCTGCCCACACTTTGTTTCCCAATACCTGGTTACTGTCATCTGTTGGGAGTTAGAGGTATTTGGCTTGTGCAATACCAGGCTAGGTGCAATCTTAGTGCCCCGAGAACTCAAATATTCTAAGTCTATTATTTTCTATCTGTATTTAGATTATTGACATCTTGACTTTTTTTTTTTTAACACCACCACTACTCCAAATATGAAACCAAAGAAATGAGTTCAAAACCCACTGAGTCTACATAATCCAGTGAAGCAAGTTCAGACTTGTTGAGAATATAATGTCTTAGTTATGGTGAAAAATAAAAAGCAAATAATACATATAGCAAGTCCTAAGAGAGTTTTATTCACACCCTGAAGCACTGAAAAGCTGTGGTATATGCCTTATTTTGTTTGCATGGATTCTTTCTACACAGAAAACTTTGTCAAATGCTTCATAAGTCACAACAGATATTTGGAACAATAGACCAAAGGATGTGGAATAACAAGTTACAGATCAGCTCAGCTCGGCTTAAGCAGAGAGATTTTTTATTAGACAGACACTCCCAAGACACAGAAGTGGACTGACCCCGAAAGAGCCTACCTCGTCTTTTGCTCCAGTCCCGCTTGGCTTCCCGTTTTCGTAATTCCCCTTTCCTCATTTTGGTTACGGTGTGCGCGTATAGGGTTTGTACCCACCACCAATCAATGAAATAGAATGGAAATAGGGCATTTGCAGAAGGCCAACTGATAACTGTAAGTTATATAACAGCAGGCTGTGTTGTTTATGTCTGTAATCCAGTCTGTTGTAATTAGATGTAGAATATTCACTAGCCCTTACTGGACTCCTGAATGCCTAAGGTTACTTGGAGAAGCCCCTGCGGTTATTTTGTATGCACTGTGCACCTATAGGCATGTGCAGGAGTTGAAAAGTCTCTGTGGTTATCGCGTAGCATATTTGTCAGTTCTCCTGGGGATGCCTGGGGTGGAGTTTAGCTATCCACCCTTCAAACTTCCTAACAATAGTAATCAAGGGAGTTCTCTGTTCTTAGAAAATTGACATATCTCATATGCGAAAAACTGCCATGTCACAAATACATTTTGCAGTTACCACTTTATGGGCTGTTTTAATACAATTATTAAGATACAAGTAGATTTATACATTTCATATTAGAATGCTTAAAACTTTAAAGTTAAATTTTTTGACAAAATGAACTTGTTTTTTAATAGTTTTCCACTTGAATGAATTTCTATTTTTTATCTAATAGTCAGAGGCATCATCTTATCATTAGATGTAAATGATAACCTATCTAATATAATTATTCTGTTCAGTTACTCAGTTGTGTCCCACTCTTTGCGACCCTGTGCACTGCTGCACACCAGACCTCCCTGTCCATCACCAACTCCCGGAGCTTGCCTAAGCTCATGTCCGTTGAGTCACTGATGCCGTCCAACCATCTCATCCTCTGTCATCCCTTTTTTCCTCATGCCTTCAGTCTTTCCCAGCATCATTATTTTTTTTTATTTTCCCAGTGAATCAGTTCTTTCCATCAGGCAGTCAAAGTATTGGAGTTTCAGCATCAGTCCTTCCAATGAATATTCAGGACTGATTTCCTTTAGGATAGACTGGTTGGATCTCCTTGCAGTCCAAGGGACTCTCAAGAGTCTTCTCCAACACCACAGTTCAAAAGCATCAATTCTTCAGTGTTCAGCTTTATGGCCCAACTCTCACATCCACACATGACTACTAGAAAAACCATAGCTTTTGGCTAGACTTTGTTGGTAAAGTAATGTTTCTACTTTTTAACATGCTGTCTAGGCTGGTCATAACTTTCCTTGCAAGGAGTAAGTGTCTTAATTTCGTGGTAGTCACCATCTTAAGTGATTTTGGAGCCCAAGAAAATAAAGTCTCTCATTGTTTCTGTTATTTCTCCATCTATTTGCCCTGAAGTGATGGGACCAGATGCCATGGTCTTTGTTTTTTGAATGTTGAGTTTTAAGTCAGCTTTTTCACTCTCCTCTTTCACTTTCATCAAAAGGTTCTTCAGTTCTTCTTCACTTCTTCTATATATCTATATAATTATGATAATCTATTTATTAGACCATATATTTATTACATTACAAATTCTAATACTAACCTTAAAATAAAAATATAAAGATGTCCTTGTTCTGATTTTTAAGAAAAATGTTTAATCTGCTCATTTTATATGAAAGGTTACTCATGGAATCTTAAACAATAATTTCAAAATGTCTGGACAAAATGACAATTTGTATCACTGATGTCATTCATAGCATGTCATAGTTTAGGTTGTCTGGGAAGCAGACTCTGAGACAGTTTATTGCTCAGAAAGCTTATTAGGAAGTGACCTTGAAATCATCCCTACGGAGGGAGGAGGGGAAGCAGGACTGCCTGCAGCAGCGGAGGCTTTGCTGAGACCGAGGACCTCAGCCAACCCCGAGGGACGCTCAGGAGCTGAAGTGGCCCTTCAGAGGCGTCCTGTGCTGGACCAGAGTGGCTCGGTCTTTTCAGTTCTGCCACCAACAGATATGAACTATGGGCTTCTGCCCGCAGCGGGCGGCCTTGCCGTTGGCGGTTCTCTGCGGCTGGGGCCGGAGCACGTGCTCAGCAGCTGGGGCCACGAGGTCTGAGAGGCGACTCTCCGTGTTGGCTGCAGGCCGCTTCGTGTGCTGCCCAAACCCACTTCTCCACTCGTGTCCTCTGGTGCTCTTCTCTGACCAGAGGACACTTAGAGGAGAAAGGTGATCGAAACAAGCGACAGCACCCGGGGTAACAGCCAATCTGCCGCGGGAGCCGGATCTGCCGCTTAGGGGCAATTCTGCTTGCTGCGCTGGCTTTGCTGGTGACGTTACTCTCTCCCTCTCCCTCCCCCCCT
>SJYW01007711.1:195061-211589 GCA_006410735.1 Raphicerus campestris
GAAGCAGGCAAGTCTAAGATCATGATTCCATCAGAACTCGTTTCTCATGAGGCCTCTTTTCTTGTCTTGCTGATGACAACCTTCTGTCTGTGATCTTTTCTGGCCTTTTCTCTGTGCACGTGTAGAGAGAAAGAGTGAGATCTATGGTGTCTCTTCCTCGGCTAGAAGTGTACCAGTCCAGTCAGAATAGAATTCCATCCATCATTTTACCACTTGCTCAGAGTCTCTGCCTGAACGTCACATGGGGGCCAGAGTTTCAACATATGGGAGGGACACAGTTCAGCCCATAACAGGCTGTGATTACTGTGACCACTCACCATGACAATTGGGTAAAGTAATAAAAAGCAGGAGGAGAAAGGGACAACAGAGGATGAGATGGTTGGATGGCATCACCAACACGATGGACACAAGTTTGAGAAAACTCTGGGAGTTGGTGCTGGACAGGGAAGCCTGGGATGCTGCACTCCATGGGGTTGCAAAGAGTCAGACATAACTGAGCAACTAAACTGAAAAAAAGCCAAGTGGATGGCTTGGATACTCAGTATATCCCTATCTTCATTGTGCATCTGCCAACTTTCTGACGATCAATGATGGGTAACCCAAGATGACAATGTCCCTTCTTTCATGGAAGTCTTTGACTATAAGGCACCCAAAGCACCCTGTTAGAAGGCAGGGTTACAATGCAGTGATACTCCTGGCATGCCTCCTGGCGTGTATTCCCCACTGAGGACCAGGACGTCTAAGCCTACTCCATCCAGAGTCGTGGGAACGAGAAGCATGTATTCCCGAACTGGGCCACTGGAAGTGATGGTGAGTGGGAACATTTGAGCATCTTGAACCCAGGTAGTCTTCCTACTGGGGAAAAGGTAGTAGATAAAACTTATTGATTCAAGGTACATATTGTGTCCTGGAGGATGCTGTCCTAACTCTGAAAACTGGCCCCTCCAGTCTCGAGCCTTAGCTCTGTCTTCATGACTTTATTCCAAAGCTCTGTTTGATAGACAGCTTCCTGGGAGTGTAGTGTGCAATATGGCTGGCTGATCCCACAGTTGCAGGTCCTTGTTTGAACTGTATTTGCTGTGAAGTCAACTGTTTAGTGTGATGTGTTTTATGGGATTGCATGCCAGCAGATCAAACACATCGTAAGCCCTTGGATATGGTGCTGCCTGAGACTGCCTGCTTCTGGAATGTGCTTACATAATCAACTTGCCATTGGCTGCCCAGTTTATCTTCTCAAGCAACAGGGCTGTACTGGTGGCTCAGAATCAGTCTCTGTTGTTGGCAGGTTGAAATCCAGCAGTGTCAGTATTCTCTGTATGTCATTTAAAATATATATTTTTTGTAGTTAGTCACTAAGTCATGTCTAATTCACCCTGACCCAATGGACTGCAGCATACCAGGCTCCTTTGTCCTTCACTATCTCTCAGAGTTGATTCACACTCATGTCCATTGAGTCAGTGATGCCATACAACCATCTCATCCTCTGTTGCCCCTTTTCCTCTTGCCCTCAGTCTTTCCCAACATCAGGGTCTTTTGCAGTGAGTTAGCTCTTTGCATCAGGTGGCCCAAGTGTTGGAGTTTCAGCGTCAGTCATTCCAATGAATATTCAAAGTTGATTTCCTTTTGGATTGACTGGTTTGATCTCCTTGCTGCCCAAGGGACTCTCAAGAGTATTCTCCACCACTACAATCTGAAAGCATCAATTCTTCAGTGCTCAGCCTCCTTTATGGTCCATTTCTCACATTCATATACCCTGGTGGATACCCTGGAGCCACAGAATACCCTGGTAGCTCAGACAGTAAGGAATCGGGCTGCAATGCAGGAGACCGGGGTTCAATCCCTGAGTTTGGAAAATCTCCTGTAGAAGAAAAGGGCAACTCCTCCATTACTCTTGCCTAGAGAATTCCATGGACAGAAGAGCCTGGCAGCGTGCAGTCTATGGGGTTGCAAAGAGTCGGACATGACTGAGCACCTAACACATGCTTTCACTTTCATACATGACTACTAGAAAAACCAGAGTTTTGACTAGACAGACCTTAGTTGACAAAGTGATGTCTCTTCTTTTTAGTACACTGTCTAGATTTGTCATAGATTTCCTTCAAAGGAGCACACATCTTTTAACTTCATGGCTATAGTCATCATGCACAGTGATTTTGGAGCCAAAGAAAATCTGTCACTGCTTCCACTTTTTGCCATGAAGTGATGGAACCAGATGTCATAATCTCTTATTTTTGAATGTTAAGTTTTAAGACATCTTTTTCACTCTCCTCTTTTACCCTCATCAAGAGGCTCTTGAGTTCCTCTTTATTTTCTGCCAGTAGAGTGGTATCATCTGCATATCTGAGGTTGTTGATATTTCTCCCAGCAATCAAGATTCCAGCTCATGATTCATTCAACCTGGCATTTCACATGATGCACTCTGCATATAAGTTAAATAAGCAGGGTGGCAATATACAGCCTTGTTGCATTACTTTCCCAGTTCTGAACTGATCAGTTGTCCCATGTCCAGTTCTAACTGTAAAATGATAGGAGATCTAAATAATGAGAGTTTTAGTTCAAGTTTTCTTTCTTGTCTTTCCTTCTCTACATGCCCTCTGAATGCAAAAATCCTTGTATACCAGACCTAAGACATAGTCATAGCAGATGGAATAACTGAATAAATAAACAAATTAATGATAAATTATAAGAGAGGTGGAATGATAGTCTATTCAGTCACTCAGTTGTGTCCAATGAACTGCAGCATGCCAGGCTTCCCTGTCCATCACCAACCTGAATGATAGTATTTGGATCACATATTCAACCAGTGTATTTTGAACATGTTACACATGCACGTGGAATATAAAAATAAATACATCACTGCCCTAAGTATATGGGGCTTCCCTGGTGGCTCAGATGGTAAAGAATCTGCCTGCAATAGAGGAGATCTGAGTTCAATCCCTGGGTTAGAAAGATTCCCCTGGAGAAGGGAATGGCTACCCACTCTAGTATTCTTGCCTAGAGAATTCCATGGACAGAGGAACCTTGAGGGCTACAGTCCGTGGACTCACAAAGAGGTGGACACAACTGAGTTACTAACACAGTTAAGTTCAGTTTAGTTGCTCAGTCGTGTCCGACTCTTTCCAACCCAATGGGCTGCAGCATGCCAGACCCCTACCAACTCCTAGAGTTTACTCAAACTCATGTCCATTGAGTTGGTAATGCCATCCAAGCATCTCATCCTCTGTCATCCACATCTCCTCCTGCCTGCAATCTTTCCCAGCATCAGGGTCTTTTCAAATGAGTCAGTTCTTCACATCAAGTGGCCAAAGTATTGGAGTTTCAGCTTCAGCATCAGTCCTTCCAAAGAATATTCAGGAATGATCTCCTTTAGGATGGACTGGTTGGATCTCCTTGCAGTTCAAGGGACTCTCAAGAGTCTTCAACACCACAGTTCAAAAGCATCAATTTTTCGGCTCTTAGCTTTCTTAATAGTCCAACTCTCACATCCATACATGACGACTGGAAAAACCATAGCCTTGACTAGGCAGACCTTTGTTGGCAAAGTAATGTCTCTGCTTTTTAATGTGCTGTCTAGATTGGTCATAACATTACTAATATTAGGTTTATGGAAAAATCTAGCAGTTTATACAGGTATGTATGAAAAGACAGAATATAAGTATACTGTGAAAATTAATAAAAAAGTTGTGCTGTTAGTGGAAAGTATTATTAATCTCAGAGGTTGGAGGGCTTAACTTGCTTAATGTAATTCAAGAAAGGTTTTTTCCAGAGTCGATTTTACTTAATTCATATCTGTAAGGAATAGGAAAAGGCAGCTTGGGCCTCTTTGTTGTCAGTAAGCAGCAGCATCCAACAAAAAGGAAAAATGAAAACGATTAAGAAGAGGCTAAAAGAGTTAACCTCAGAAAGAAAACCCTGCTTACAATGTGAGTTCAATGAGGGCTGAGGTTATTCATCTGTTTTGTTCCCCGTTGTGTCCCAGGGCTTGGACCCACGTCTCTTACGCTCCTACACCGGCTGGCAAGTCCTTTACCACTAGCGCCACCTGGGAAGCCTTCCAGGTAAGGTCTCCCCTAACGATAAGCCCTACAAGATATTGACACCAGCAACCTTATCTATTAAATTGGCGTATGGATGAAATGCTGTAACAAAGACATCTTTAACTACAGAGGCTTAAATGAGGCAAAAATTTATTTATTTTTCTTCTATATAACCGTCCCTAAGTTGGCAGTCCTCAGCCAATTCTATGGTGTAGCCCTCCTCAACAGGACCATTCCATGTCTGTGTTCAAGGCAGCCACACCTGCTGTCTCCACTATCCAGCAAGTGAGTGCAAAGAGCAAGTTCTTCCTGAAGAATCCGACCCAGATGCTGTGTGCAGTGCCACGTCGTGCTGGCCACATTTCGCTGACCAGGGCTTAGTTCCATGGCCTCTTAGGCAGAAGGAAGACCAGGAAATGTGGCTTTTGATTAAGTGGTGGTATTCCCAGCACAGACTGTGTGGGGATGGCAGTGTTACTGAAATTGAGGAGGAGGAATTCTAGGGGAAAATATCGAACTCTGAAGTTCATGGTAATTCATACTTTAGATATTTACTTATTTTATTCAAAGACATCATGTATTCGGTTGTACATCTGTCTGACTAGTGTCTCCTAAGCCCCCTTCACTGGATTTTCCTTTACATGTAAATGTTGGGATCTTGGCCCTCCTTTCTTCTTGTCTACATGTACTCTATCAGTGGTGAATAAGGAGAGATAAATTCCAGCATGTTCAAACACTGTTTTATTTATTAATCTCATTCTCATAATCCCTATATGTATATCCTTTATTGTTTAGTCACTCAGTCGTGTCTGGCTCTTTGCAACCCCATGGACTATAGCCCTTTAGGCTCCTTTATCCATGGGATTTTTCAGGCCAGAGTACTGGAGTTGGTTTGTCATTTCCTTCTCCAATATTCTCTATATACAGAATTTGTTTTATTTCTCTGCTGCTGGACTCTACCTCTAAATACCCAATTGCCAAATCAACATTTCCAAGTGGATCTCTAATATATATTTCAAACCTAACTTGGTGAAAGTGTAACTATAGATTCCTAACCCTCTAAAAATTTGCTCCTGACTCCCCATGCTTTTTTCAACATCAATCAAATGCATTACTACACACCCAGTTGTTTAGATGAACAAATTAAGAATCACTCGAGATTCCACTTTGGTTTTCCAATTCCATATCTCAAACATTAATTAAAAAAAAAAAAAAAACAACTCTGTCTCTAAATTACATCCTGAATCTGATTATTCGATTTCTCTCTCGCTTCGATCCTAACCTAAGCCACCATCATCGCTCACGTTTGCCTGGGCTCTGATTTCTAACCCCTGCTGCTGCTTGTGTGCCCTCGTCTAGTGGCTGGAGTAGTCTATTTCGGAGAGCATTCCCCAGACTGCATTAGGCTCTGATGACTCCATCACTCTTTACTACCTTTCATCTTCTCCATAGCATTTATCAGCATCCGCTTCCCTTGTCTGTTTATACACCGACAAGAGCAGGAGGTCAATGTTTTACCTTCCTCCTCTTGAAGGTATGTTTTATAATGAATGCCTTCCTCAGCACTCTATCCCTGCTGTGTAAATGTCTGTCACTACGTTAATTTGCAATTCCGAATATTTGGTAGTCCATATAATCAGGGATAAATGTCTGAGTTAATGGATGCTGACGTCTAAACCTTTATTATCTCCTAACACAGTCTCTTCGGAGAAGGCAATGGCACCCCACTCCAGTACTCTTGCCTGGAAAATCCCATGGATGGAGGAGCCTGGTGGGATGCAGTCCATGGTGTCGCTGAGAGTCGGGCACGACTGAGCGACTTCACTTTCGCTTTTCACTTTCATGCATTGGAGAAAGAAATGGCAACCCACTCCAGTGTTCTTGCCTGGAGAATCCCAGGGATGGGGGAGCCTGGTGGGCTGCCATCCATGGGGTCGCACAGAGTCGGACACAGTCTCTTATGTATCACTCCCTCTCTCATTCTTCTTGATCTTATCTTCCAACAAACAAGTTTATGACCCTCTTTGTCAAAAACCAGATATTGCTTCACAGATTAGAAGAAATGAGACAACATACCACATTCCACCTTCAATGTAAGTTTTCTTTTAATCATTTATTTAGTTAGGAAACTTTGATTGATTTCCGCTTGGAGCCAGTACTCTGCTAGATGCTAGAGATACAGAGCTGAGTGAAGAAGTAATCTTTGCCCTTAAGGAACTCAGCATGCAGGGAAGGTATGCTTCATCAGTTCCAGGGTCCAAGTATGCATAAGGGGCTCAGAGAGGCATCAGAAGGAGCAAGCTGTGAATGTATTTAATAAAGATTCATCGATTCTCACAGGTCATGAGTCACCCTAAGTACAGGGGAGGCCAAAGCCACCAGATAAGCGTGCCTCTCTAAACCTTTCCTTCAATTGGACTGAATTATAAGTAGAACTTGGTAAACTAATAAATGATTCCTGACAAGCTGTCAAAGATTGTTTCATGTTAGAATTTTTAAAAAGAGAGAGAAAACAAACTATGTGAACTGAAACTTTACACATTTCCAAAGGTTGCTGATTTAAGCTCCTCTGAAGATATTCCTTTTTTATGTTCTGTGAGAGGAGTTTATTGCTGTGACTTGGGGTTTTCCCCTTAATATTTCTATCTCTTCCTTCAATCATAAATATATTTACTGACTTCTTATTGCCTGAAATCAAATCCAACAGAATTTTTTGAAAGACATATGTCCTTTAAAATTATTGCAAAGAAAGGGCATAAGAATGCTCTCAATTCTCCTGATTCCAATTTTCTCTTCAAGTTCAGAGTTTCACCGTAAGTCAATGAGAGCTCTGTGCTAGAGGGGAATAGGGTAACTCTAAGAATTGGGCCCCCTAGAACCATCCAGTGAGATAATTTATCATTCTATCCTCCTGGAATTGGGATGTTCCTTTGCCCTGTCACCGCTATCTTATTACTTTTGTTTTATTTGTCCTTACAGATTTTCACAGGGTCAGAACCCCACTACAACCTTCAACATGCCAATTAGCAGGAATATCTAAATATGTATGGAAATTTGTTTCTTAGGCTGGGGAACAAAACACCAGTTGCCATAAAGTTGTTTGGGCTCTAGTTAAACTCTGAGTTGTCACTTTTTTATGTCACTTTTTTTATTAGTTTATTCTTGTTCTTTCAAGTGAATGTAATGCATTTGAAATGTGCCAGATTATCAACACAGGTTTAAAATCTTTATTTAGGTCATAGAACAGATACAGCATCAGTAGCAATAGGAAAATATGTTGCCTGATAAATGTTTATTGATGAGGGATCCCTGGTGTAAACAGAGCAGGATTTTTCATAAATATTCCAATTGTTGTATCAACAATCCACTCTAAATTATATAGCATATCTGTCAATAAGCTAAATCTTAAAGAGAAAAAACATCAATGAGAGAAAGAGACAGAAAATTTCTATATATGTGTATACACAAAAGACAAATGAAAAACATAGATGCCTTATATATTCAGTAGATAGATATTATTTCAGTATACTTCAAATTAGTTTCTTTCTACTCCATGGACAAGACATGGATCTTAGAAGACTAACGCCTTTTATCTCCATTACCAATCCCAACTTTTGCATTATCACTGTCATTAGGATGTGAGATGGTTGGATGGCATCACTGACTCTATGGACATGAGTCTGAGCAAGCTCCAGGAGCTGGTGATGAACAGGGAAGCCTGGAGGGCTGCAGTCCATAGGTTGCAAAGAGTCGGACATAACTGAGTGACTGAACTGAACTGAACTAAATTATATAAATATGTGGGTGTATATATATATGTTTGTGTGTATATATATGTATTAGTAACTATGTGTTTATGTTTAAGCCCTGCATTATACTTACTATTACTTTATACCATGAATATTCATTTAACTATTTTATACCATCAATATTCACATATTAAGTTTTTTCTAGTGTTCTTCATTTCCATTTCTTCCATCTAGTCCAATTTTCCTTCTGCCTAAAGAATGCCATTTACCCTTTTGGGGGAAATATGCCAATGAAGATTTCTCACTGTGTTTGGAAATGTCTTTTTACTTTCACTTGAATGGAGCATTTTAGGAGGTCTGGTTTTATTATTTAGCCACTTAAAGGTGTTAATTTATTATCTTCTATTCTTCATTGGATCTCCAAGGAGATCCAACCAGTCCATTCTGAAGGTGATCAGCCCTGGGATTTCTTTGGAAGGAATGATGCTAAAGCTGAAACTCCAGTACTTTGGCTACCTCATGCGAAGAGCTGACTCACTGGAAAAGACTCTGATGCTGGGAGGGATTGAGGGCAGAAGAAGAAGGGGACAGCCGAGGATGAGATGGGTGGATGGCATCACAGACTCGATGGACATGAGTCTGAGTGAACTCCGAGAGATGGTGATGAACAGGGAGGCCTGGCGTGCTGCAATTCATGGGGTTGCAAAGAGTCGGACACGACTGGGCGACTGAACTGAACTTTGGAGAATTCTTGTCATTATCCCTACCATTATCCCATTATCCATTGTCCATTATCACTACCCTATCCATACCCCTTTTTCTTTCTCCTCTATCACTAGGGCCTCAATTACCAAAGTTAAATAATTTTTTTAAACTTTTTTTTCTGTAGTTATATACTTTTATGGATTTTTCTATTCATTTGCTCTTTATTCTTCATTCAGATATTTGCTGCTGACTTGTCATTCTTTGATAACTCCTTTCTTTTTCTCTATAAGATTTGTTCTTATTAATACATCAGAGCTAACAATTTCAATTACTCCATTTTTAAATGCATTTTCAATTTTAGAGTTTTAGATTTATAGAAAAGTTATAAAAATAGTATAGAGAATTCCCATATACCCCACATCCAGTTTCCCTTATTACTAATATCCTACCTTTGTCTGATACACTTACTACAACTGATGAACCATTACTGACACATTAATTATTCCATTTTCCATTTTAGAATTTTATTATATTTTCTGAGACTCTGTAATGCACGTTATAAACTATTTTATTCAACTTACTAATCAAAGTTATTTTAGCATCTGGGTCCAGTAACTTCCATCATGTGTCTTCTGTGAGTCAGTTTCTCTATTTTTTTCCTTTTGGTTGTTTATCTTGATCTATTTGGTGTGTGTGTGTGTGTGTGTTTAATGTCAACCACTGTTCTATAATATTGTGAAGATTCTGGATGATGTATTCTTTATCCTGAGAAGGTCCATTCTCTCCTCTGATGGATAGCTTGGAGGGGATGATACTCAACCAGTGATTGGACTGATTTAAAGGCTCAGTTTTACTAGCATCTTGCATTCTTACACTACTAAGAAGGAGCTTTCCAGGGATCCCATCTGAATGTCCCTGTTGATAACTAGGGCTTTCCTTATTTGACTGTATATTCATTTTTGATTTTTCTTTTTGGGCTCTTTAGGAACCAAATAGACCTAGCAGTACCTTCCCAGGGATGGACCCTCCTTTATCCTCTGCATCTTGTCTATAAGAAAACTCTAGCCTCCTCAGTCTTCTCTTAGTTCCAAAGATCAAATTCAATCAGAGAAATTAGAAATGTAGAAACAAAGGAAAACCATCCAGTTGGACAAAATAATAATAGTTTGGTCATAAAACAAAGTCAAGGACCTTTAGTTCCTCCTCTAGGGCTATCAATAATATACTGCGCCACATTCTTGAGTTGTTTATATGTGCTAACACCCATCAGGTAAAAGTTAACTACATGCTGACCGCCAGCACATAGACATTGGACCAGTTGGAACCAAAAGGTTGTCAGCTGAGATTCCTGAACTATCACCCTGTTACTTCACCATCAGCCAATCAGAAAACTGAGCATGAACTGATCACAAACCACAATCCTCTCCTTCACCCTGCCTTTAAAAACTCTTACCTAAAAGTTATCAGGGAGTTTGCATCTTTTAAGCATGAGCTCCCCGTTTTCCTTGCCACACAATAAATGCTGTTCTTTACTTTACAACTAGGTATCAGCAGATCAGCTTTGAGCAAGTTGAGTAAGTGAACCCAAGTTTGGTTGAGTAGTAAGCTCTGTAAGATTACTGATAGCTTGCTATACTTTTGGTGGCTTTATGCTTAGCTCCTTAGTTCCCTGCCTTGCAAATGCCATAAAGAGCAAACTATGAACTGTTTTAAGATTGACTCATCATGTTCTTAGCCCTTTAAATCCTCGCTGCTTGATTGTGCTGAATTTATCTTTTGATTTACTCAGACTTATGTCATCCCTCCAAGTTCTGCTGATTTTTCTTCCTCTTAGCTATGGCCTTTTGCCTGGATTTCTCCACCTCTTGAGTTCCATAAATTGCAAATGCCAGTAGCAGAAAGAGGCTAATAAAATGTACAGGTCTTAATCCACACATTCTAGTCTTGGAAGCTTCACTGATGGCCTCAAACTATTTGTTTTCCTAATTTTACATATTCGATCTTGTATTATTTTTTAAGTGAAATCTCTAATCTTCCACATGCTACTCCATCTTAACTAAAAGAAAAAGTATTTCTGTATTGCTCTTCTGCTGTTGTCATTGTTTACTTATTTTTTGATAAAAATACGTGTAATAAAATGCATGAGTTGTAATTATACAGATAGATACATATTATATAATTATGCACTTGTGTAACTACCCCCCCAGGTGAAAAGTTAAGTTGTTGAATATTTGTGGCATCACAGAAGGCCCCAAGAGACCCCTTTCAGTTTCAAATAGTATCCTCCACCCCATCTGGAACCACTATTCTAATTTTTATCTCCAACAATTAATGTTATCTATTCTTAAATTTCATATAAATGTAATTATAAAATACCTGTCCTTTGTGTATGTTTTCTTGATGTAATTTTTTGAGATTTATTTATACAATTGCATGTATCAGTAGTTTGTTTTCAATTTTACTGATGTGTAATTTTAAATTATATCAATATGCCACAATCTTAAAAATTGATTTTATCTTTGGGCATTTTATCTTCAACTTCAGGTTCTTATAAATAAATGTACCATATGTAGTCTCTTAAAAGTCTATCTGTGATCATCAAGCACTCTTTGCTGATACCTATATGTCTACCAATGAGTATTTTACATTGTGGAAGCAGTATGTTCATTTTCATTGCAATAAGGGAAGGACAGAAATGTATTTAGAGGCATCATGATTTACTCTTTTTCTTGAAGTGTCAATCACATAGTAAGGCAAGAAAATTAAAGATAAAAATATTGGGAAAGTGAAGATGATCATTGTCAGAAACTAGATTCTCTAGCTGAAACAAAATAAAACATATAAATGAACAAGCAAACCACTAAAATAAACTTCTTGCTTAGAAAATTCAGTAACCTAGATTTTAAAAATCACAGTTGACCATAAAAAAGCAGGAAAAGTTGTCAGAGATGGACCAAAAGTAATGATCAGAGCAGATAAGATGGTTTAAATACATGACTGTCTTCAAAATTATTCTCTAAAATATCAATATATTTAAATATATTAAAATAACTTGATAATATAGAACCTGGCTATTCAGATAAATAACTTTTATTTATTGACATGTTGAATAATTGGCATAAGGTAATCTGAATTCTGCTCTTCCTGATGCCTACAAATATGGATGTTAGTTTTTAGGAAAAAAGAGC
Organism: Raphicerus campestris; assembly: GCA_006410735.1. Taxonomy (NCBI): domain Eukaryota; kingdom Metazoa; phylum Chordata; class Mammalia; order Artiodactyla; family Bovidae; genus Raphicerus; species Raphicerus campestris. The sequence goes on from SJYW01007711.1 coordinate 206,741, forward strand.
AAGTACATGATATGTACCTTAACAGCAAATAGAAAACAATTTAGACATTTTAGTATTTCTATAAAGAAAGTTAATGTAACTAATAGGGTGAGTATAGTATATATTTTCAGTTGGGGTAATATTGCTTAAATTGACACACTTCTTCCATGCTAACTAAAGAAAGATCTCTTGTTTAGGTAGTAAGTCACGTCCAGCTCTTTGTGATCCCAGGAACTGTAGCCTGTGAGACTCGTCTGTCCATGGGATTTCCCAGGCAAGAAAGATAGAAGAGGTTCCCATTTCCTCCTCTAGGGGATCTTCCTGACCCAGGGATTGGACCCACATCTCTTGCATTTTCAAACAATTACTTAGCACTGAGCCACCTGGGAAGCCCGCAAAGAAAAATCTAGCAGACTATAAGACCCTTCAAAGAAGTGGACCCCTGAGAGACCATTCTTTCTTTATTTCGACTCTTCTAGCTAGAGGACAGTCAGGTCCACAGTGAGCATCCAGAGAAACAATTGCATTTTACTAATGAACACAGTCTTTACGTTTCAGTGTCATTTGCCTAGATACGAGTCTGTATAAAAACATAATATCGGTTTGCAATATAAAGGAAAAAGAAGCTTTATAAGAGTCTAAGTGTTAATGTCTCAGTCCTGTCTGATTCTGAGACCCCGTGGATGGTATCTCTCCAGGCTCCCCTGTTCCTGGAATTCTCCAGGCAAGAATTCTGGAGTGGGTTGCCATTCCCTTCTCCAGGCGTCTTCCTGATCCAGGGAGCAAACCCACGTCTCCTGCATTGCAACTGGCTTCTTTACAATCTGAGCCACCAGGGAAGCCCTCTAAGAGTCTGAAGTGCATGAAAATAAACATAGGATGNCTTCCTGATCCAGGGAGCAAACCCACGTCTCCTGCATTGCAACTGGCTTCTTTACAATCTGAGCCACCAGGGAAGCCCTCTAAGAGTCTGAAGTGCATGAAAATAAACATAGGATGGTCAGCAAATCTCATGTTAGTATCTCTCAAGAGAAAGTAAGATTGTGCCTTTAACAGTTGCAAGAAAAATTTATAATCGAACATGTGTCTGAAATATGATATGTCCTCTATACATATTTGGTGATAGATGCTTGTCCTTTAATTCCTTTTTATAATATTCTCATTAACCCTGATTCAATCAGTAATACAGTGCTAGGTACATGGTACACAATTCATAACTGTTGAACCTGAGTCTGAAGCAATACTTAGGTTACTGGCCAGTAATTCTAGTTTACTCCCTTGCCTGGCAACAGGAAGGTTTCTTGGTCGTTGTTATTGTTGTTGTTTTTCATTTCCACGACCCCTAAACTTTTCTCGATGGTTGGAGATGAAACAGGGTAAACAGAAACATTTTCTTTGGGCAAAGCTTTCTCAATTTTCCTATTTGGGGATAATAAAGCATGAGTTTTAATTAAGTTTGTAGGCTTACCATCTGTGAGCATCTGGAGTTTCATTCTGTTGCAATGTTGCAAGAGCTACCAGTTCCAGCTCTCCTGAAACTACAGGACATGTAGACCAAAGAGCAGGGTAATGGCCAGAAGGCAATATTTCCCTTACGGTCACTTTCTACGCTATCTGTGAGTCCATAAAATTGTTGGTGTAAAACTTCAAAGCCATTTATACTCAATTATTACTTTCATGGAAAGCTTAAAATAAGTCTACCACTCTTTTATTTTTCCTATTAATAACATGCTAAATTTGAGATTTTTCTATTCTTAACTACTCACTTTCAAAATATAATTTGTTCAGATCATTGTTTACCTACCTNAGAATTTGTTTTCCTTTACTATCTATAACTTCAGATTATTTTGAGTAAATTCATCTTTGACCATAAACGGTTTTATATTTGTGTTAAGTCAATTAAGTAATCATGGGAGATGACCTGCAAAGAAACAGTGTATTACTGCAGCAGGGTTATTTTTTATTTGCATGTAAACGTTTGTGGTGTAAGTATTAATGTTATGTGTTAACTTGTAATTGAGCCATTTGCATATTTTAAGCCCTGTTTATTTTTTCCTAATTTGCTTATTANAGCAGGGTTATTTTTTATTTGCATGTAAACGTTTGTGGTGTAAGTATTAATGTTATGTGTTAACTTGTAATTGAGCCATTTGCATATTTTAAGCCCTGTTTATTTTTTCCTAATTTGCTTATTAAATTTCTTGGTCCCTCACCTTCCCACTTCAGGCTTATGATCAACATTTAAATATGATATTGGGAGATGTGGAAGAAACTGTGACAACTATAGAAATTGATGAAGAAACATATGAAGAGATATATAAAGTAAGTCATGCAGTTCTAGTCAGCACTTTCAAAATGTCAATTCTCAGAATACAGCGACTTAATCCATATTTATGGAAAGCCTTTCGTGTTTTGATACCTATTCATGGGGCTCAGTAGAATGTAACAATTAAAGGCTTTTGAGTTGGACAGACCTGGGTTTCCAGTGTGGGCTTGGCCACTTCCTACCTGGGATATGTTGGGCAGGAAAACCTTTGCAGATGCAGCTTCCTCACTGGTGGGCAGGAATACTGGCCCCTTCTGTTTGGCTCGCCGGGATGCGTTGAGACTCGGCTGTGTGAGAGGCCGCTGCGTGTAAGGATAATACGGGACACTGGTTTGCTTGATGTGAATTTATCTGTCAGTACTGGTTGGAAACTAACACTGAGAAATTTAAACAATGTTCACTCATTAAAAACAATAAACCTACTGCCTGCTGACACACGCCACATCCCTACGAATACTAGCTGTATTTTCTGAAACAAGACACTGAGTGAGGAGTGTCTTTGCTTTGCGTTTTGCAAATGCCTAACTTAATAGACACCATTAAATCACGTCTTTCTTCTGCATTTAATCTGTTGTGCTGTGTTATGGTTGAACATCACACAGATAGGTTAACTGGAATTGAGAGAGTAGTTTTGTGGATACTTGCCTTTGATGCTGCATCCAGACTGAACAAGCGGTAGTTTCTTCCAGATTAGTTGTGGTGCGGGATCTAAACTGCATCGGTGGCGCTGCGTTCTCTTGTCATATGGAAGGTCGTTGGCACCTTGCCCTCAGAATGCATCTTGCATGTGTGCATACCGCACTCCAGTGTTCTCGCCTGGAGGGCCCCAGGGACGGGGGCCTCACGGGCTGCCGTCTGCGGGGTGGCACAGAGTCGGACACGACCGAAGCGACTTGGTGCTAGTAGTAGACTCTGGTCATTCGGAACGTGTTAGTTCACTGAACCACACGGACCTTCCACGTGTCGGCACTCTTTATCCTCCAGTCTTATGAGGACTGAGAAGCCAGTCTCTGGCCCGCCTCCAGTATAGCGCTCGACTGTGCAGGCTCAGGCCACAGGGCCGCCTGGGGCCTGGATTCATGTCTGGACGCTGTTGCTTACGTGCTCTATAATTTTATCAGTTACCCAGCTTGTCTGTGACTGAGTTTCCGTGCCTGTGAAATAGGGATGGTAATACCGACTCGTTTCATACTACCGTTGAGGATTCATTGAGCGATGCCATGAGAAGCCTCGACGGTGGCAGGCACACAGTGAGTGTTCGGGGGCTAGCCTCTGTTGGTTTCTGTGCTTCGGCTTTATCCCGGCTCCTCTTGTCGGGCACTCTTGACTCCTGGGCCAGTTCTTTTTTTCCTTCTGAACGTGGGTTTTTCTGTTTTCTGTGCAATTTTCCCTCTCACGTGTGAATTGGTCGTCACTGTTTGTTAGGAGCCATCAGTCTGTAATGACAGCACAGCAGAAAAGCTGGAGCACGGGGTGAACAGATCTGTGTTCCCATCCTGGCTGCTGCTGATTAGTTTTGTAACCTTGGGCAAATTAAGCCTCGAGGACCTCCTCAGTAAAATGCCAGCACAGTAATTGTGCCTTCCACCATGCACTGGATTTGGTGCTTGCAAAGCTGGCGGCAGGTGATGGTTGCTGGCCATTATGATTGTGAATAAATCTGTGTCTTTTCTGAGCATCACTCTTTTCTAATATTCTTACTGCATAAATACTCACTTTGGATGTTATCGCAAACTCAGTGCAAACTCAGTACACTAGACTCCTGGTGTTCTTCACCTTCAAGATGAGGTCATTCTCAATTCCTTGTTTCTGGTCTTGACTTTCTTGGTTATTTGGACCCTTTATCTCAGAATTTTGTGTAACAACTCAGCCCAAACCTTAGTGTCTTAAAAGCACACCCACTTACCGGCTCGCAGTTTCTGGGGGTCAGGTGTCCAGAGTCAGCTGGGTCTTCTGTGTTAGGGTCTCTCACGAGGCTGCACAGGGTTTGGGGTCTCATCTGGAGACTACAGTTGGGAAGGTTCCACTGCTAAGCTCACTTTGATGGTTGTTGGGAGGATTAATTTTCTCAAGGGTTTTAAAATATGGGCAGACCCAGAGCTTGTTAGAAATGCAGGTTCACAGGCTCCACCCTGGCCTATGGAGTGAGGATCTCTGGGCATGGAGCCAGAAAACAGCCTTAAAAGCTGTTAAACAGGTGATCTTATGCATAGTAAAACTTGAGAACGCTGAGAGATAGAAAGAGTTAGATACATTCATGGCTGACAGACAGGCACACTCAGTTTAACATACTAAATTTATAGGTGTTATTTGAATTTACTGTTCAGGGTTCTCTTTTTATGTTCCAGTACCTAAGAAGCTCATAAAACATAGTTTTTTTACATGTTAAAAAAAAGTTCTGGAAACCTAGCTATTACCAGTACTTTCTGCAGCACAGAGACCGTTCTCTGTCAGAGCTGCTTGTCAGTTGCACAGATTCCTGCAAGCTAAGAAGGATGGATTGTCACTGTCCCTCCCGCCTGCACTGTAGCAGAGCAGGGACAG
>SJYW01007711.1:240821-261434 GCA_006410735.1 Raphicerus campestris
AAAAAAAAAGAGACAAATAAAAAACAAGAAAAAGTTAAAAAGGCAAAAAAAAAAAAAAAAAAGAGAGACAGAGAGAGAGAAAGAGAGACTATTTAACATTTAGGGAAGAAATCATAAATAAGGTCCCAGGGCAGGAAATCAGAGACAGACACACTGGCAAGAAAGAGCAGTGATCTTGTCACAAATCTGTTGGATAAATTCAAATAAAAAGTGAGCAACACAGCTAGGAAGCAGAAGGTTATAATAAGCAAAGCTGGGAATGTGTGGGGTATGAACTAAATGTTTGGCTTTCTGCTTTATCAGATTTCCATCTGTTGTCCAAACTTTGTGGATTCTCAGTAAACACTGTAATCTTGACATCTTTTTCCTACAAAATTATGTATTTTTCTTGGGTCACCATAGCGTCTTTCGGGGCTGTCCAGAGTGGTAGTTCCCAGCCACAGTGCTGCAGGGCTAAGTCGATTCAGTGGTGTCTGACTTTTTGCGACCCTATGGACTATGGCCCAGCGGTCTCTTCTGTCCATGGGGATTTTCAGACAAGAATACTGGAGTGGATTGCCATTTCCTTATCCAGAGGATCTTTCCAACCCAGGGATCGAACCTGTGTCTCTTACAAGTTCCCTGCACTGGCAGGCAGGCTCTTTTCCCCTAGTGCCACCTGGGAAGTCCCTGTTCCCAGCCACATGCAACTTTAAAAATTCTTATACACAAATGAGAAGAGTGTATCTTAGTCACACTAATGACATTTCCATTGTTCAATTGCCACAAGCGGTTAGAAGCTGCCTGGTGGACCAGGCAATTATAGGCAGTTTCCATCATTACATAAAGCTCTTTCAGACTGTCCTGTTTTAAAGGACTGAAAGATAGATAGTATCTTCCGCACAGTGGGGCTTAGTGGACCTATTAAATCGGTATTGAATAAATGTAATGCATACTGCTCAAACAGCATCTCCTCAGAGATAAGTCTAGAGCAAGACCTCTGCAGCACACTCCTTTCGTGTGCAATACTTCTGTATAATATTTATAGTGTCATTAGTAATTACATTATTCGTACATAATATCTCCTCTTCCAAATAACTGCATGAACTGTGATGACAAAGTCTATCTTCTTCTTGTACTCTTTCTTACCTCTTAATATTATGAGCTGAAGGCTGTGTTGTTTCAATGAATACATTTAAAAGGTGTATCGAAAGGGATGGTGTATTCTTATAAAATCAGGTATTGCTGCATACATTTTGTGTGCAGCTAATTATGTGTCACAGAAACACCTAAGCCAGACCGAGGACCAGCGGGGCACAGAGGTATGCCCTCTGCCAGGCTCTAACCCTGTCTGTTGAGCAAGACTGAGGTCTTGATGCACTGAGCTCCTCAGCAGAGGAGGCAGGTCTGGCGTCTTGAACTACCATGAAGAATGACTAGCCACTGAGTGGAAGCAGAATATACATTTTGGAGATGCTTATCTTTGGGAGACAAGTTAGAGGCAAAGATGCATGCTCCCTGTTCCATGCAGGGACCACTGGTACCAGGGAAGTGCCATCATGCATAATGACTAATTCTTCAGGAAGGTGCTGTGTCCCAACCCACGTTGAGTAACAGAGTTTGCAGTACACTTGCTAGGGTCCTGTTGAGTTCCAACATGCTATGATACATGCTCACAGGGAGGGAGGCATTGAGGTCCCGGCTGGGGAGGGTCATTGCTGCTGGCTTCTGGAGGACTGCTTTGAGAAAGGTATCAATGTTCCTGTCTGGCAGGCTGAACAAAAGGAAAGAATTGGGTGAAAGAGCCTGACAGAAAAAGAAGCGGCAGTAGGTGGGGAAATGGGTCCTGTGCTGGTGGAGGGGAAATCTCCTGGGAATTCTTTCAGTTCAGGTCAGTTCAGGCGCTCAGTCATTAGAAATGTGGATTCTCCTGACTCATGGGTTTGGGCCAGTGGTCCCCAGGTGACTCTGGGGGGCACTAAAGTTTGAGGACCACTTTGTCAGAGGATGGTGAAATGCCACCCGAAGCCCTGCCCCCACAGGGGGATGGATGAGATGGAGGCCATGCTGCAGACACACTGCTTAGTGTATGCTGGAGGAGACACCATTTCCCGGCATTACCTCCAACTGCACAGATCCTCGTGTCTTTGCAAGACTGAGCCTAGAGAGGAAGAGCTTCAGGTGATGATGTTTTCCCAGAGACAGGCACATGGTTTGCCAGGTCTCAAGTCGGTGCCAGGAGCATTGGGTCAGGATTTATCCAGAAGCTGGTACATTCAGGACTGAGGTACACTACCTTTCCTGTCTCCACAATAACCCTCTCCTTTGAGACAGAACAGTTTTCTCTGTTTCTAGTCTCTCAGTTCAGTAGCTCAGTCGTGTCCAAGTCTCTGTGATACCATNTGGGAACAGAGTACATTAAGGCTGTATTTTGTCACCCTGTTTATTTAACTTATATGCAGAGCACATCATGAGAAATGCTGGGCTGGATGAAGCACTAGCTAGAATCAAGATTTTCAGGAGAAATATCAATAAACTCCCGTATGGCAGAAAGAAAAGAGAGACTGAGGAGCCTCTTGATGAAAAGAGAGAGTGAAGAAGCTGGCTTAAAATTTAACATTCAAAAAATGAAGATAATGGCATCCAGTCCCATCACTTCATGGCAAATAGATGATGAAACAATGGAAACAGTGAGAGATTTTATTTTGGGGGCTACGCCAAAATCACTGCAGATGTTGACTGCAGCCATGAAATTANCATCACTTCATGGCAAATAGATGATGAAACAATGGAAACAGTGAGAGATTTTATTTTGGGGGCTACGCCAAAATCACTGCAGATGTTGACTGCAGCCATGAAATTAAAAAACACTTTCTCCTTGGAAGAAAAGCTATGATCAACCTAGTGTTAGTCATTCAGTCATGCCTGACTCTTTGCAATCCCACAGACTATAGCCTGTGAGGTTCTTCTGTCCATGGAATTTTCCAGAGAAAAATACTGGAGTGGGTTGCCATTTCCTTCTCCAGGGTCAACCTGAACAGCATATTAAAAAGCAGAGACATTACTTGGCCAACAAAGGTCCATCTAGTCAAAGCTATGGTTTTTCCAATAGTCACATATGGATGTGAGAGTTGGACCATAAAGAAAGCTGAGCACCAAAGAACTGATGCTTTTGAGCTGTGGTGTTGGAGAAGACTCTTCAGAGTCCCTTGGACTGCAAGGAGTTCAAACCAGTCCATCCTAAAGGAAATCAGTCCTGAATATTCATTGGAAAGACTGATGCTGAAGCTGAAACTCGAATACTTTGGCCACCTGATGCAAAGAGCTGACTTACTGGAAAAGACCCTGATTCTGGAAGGATTGAAGGCAGGAAGAGAAGGAGATGACCAAGGATGAGATGGTTGGATGACATCACCAACTCAATGGACATGAGTTTCAGCAAGGTCCAGGAGTTGGTGATGGACATGGAAGCCTGGTGTGCTGCAGTCCATGGGGCCGCAAAGACTTGGACACAACTGAGTGACTGAACCGAACTGATTTATATGTCATCCCAAGCTCCTGTTTAAGAATCCAATGTTCCTCTGCCTATTATTCTCTAATAAATTAAGGAGATTCACTCTAAATATTTCCCAGCAAGAGACTGACATGTAAGCCCAAAATGTGTCTGAGAATCTGAGAGATGCTTCTGGTAGCACATGGCTCTGAAGCACCCATGACAGTGTCTGTCCTTCTCCACACTGGCTGAGCTGGGAGAGGATGTTAGCTCTGGCTGTGAAACAAACTGCTCCATTTAGTGCAGGAGCATAGCATCTGCTGGCTGATCAGTTTGTCTGCAAAATGGAAAATGACTTTTTCTTAAGATCACCAATGCAGACAAAAGATAAATGACAAGGTCCAAGAACAGAGGGCAGGTACCGAAATTAGAATGTGTAGAGCCAACTGGCAAGCTTCTGTATATTTTGTGAAAAGTGCTTTGTGTGAAAATAGATGTAATCCATGCTCTCTGAAAATGAGCACCATTGATTCTGAGTTGAATTTTGGAATTTAGTGGTGCCAAAGGAGCAGTGAATCTATGACTGAGTGTCCCTGTGATGACTGCATTTTTCACATAATATAGAAAAGACATTTTGCCTATGCCTGAGATCCAACCAGTCCATCCTAAAGGAAATCAGTCCTGAATTTTCATGGAAAGGATGCTGAAGCTGAAACTCCAATACTTTGGTCACCTGATCCGAAGAACTGACTTATTTGAGAAGACCCTGATGCTGGCTANGAGCAGTGAATCTATGACTGAGTGTCCCTGTGATGACTGCATTTTTCACATAATATAGAAAAGACATTTTGCCTATGCCTAAGATCCAACCAGTCCATCCTAAAGGAAATCAGTACTGAATATTCATTGGAAAGGATGCTGAAGCTCAAACTCCAATACTTTGGTCACCTGACCCGAAGAACTGACTTATTTGAAAAGACCCTGATGCTGGCAANGAAATCAGTCCTGAATTTTCATGGAAAGGATGCTGAAGCTGAAACTCCAATACTTTGGTCACCTGATCCGAAGAACTGACTTATTTGAGAAGACCCTGATGCTGGCTAAGATTGAAGGCAGGAGGAGAAGGGGATGACCGAGGATGAGATGGTTGGATAGCATCACTGACTCAATGGACATGAGTTTGAGCAAGACCTGGGAGCTGATGATGGACAGAGAGGCCTGGCATGCTGCAGTCCACAGGGTTGCAGAGTCGGACATGACTGAGTGAATGAACTGAACTGAACTGAAAAGTCTGGAGGCGCAGAGGTTGAGACTATCTGTCAATGAATCCCAGCCAGTTAGGGCCCAGTATGGGTCTGGAACCTCTTCTTCTTTCCCTTTTCAGCCAGGTGCTTTTGGGGCAGCCCTGGGTAATTCTGACCTCTGACTAGACAAAGGTACTTATTCCTTTGAATGCATTTCTAGCTGACTCTTTCCTTCTATATTTGCATGAAGTTCAGGAAGCGACTTAGCAGCAGCAGCAGCAGGAACTTCAATATTCTCAGGGAAGCTCCTTTCCTTAGTGGTTGGTTTACATGAAGGAGAGTCTCTGCAGATCTTTGCTGCCTGAACCTTTTGTTCTTAGCTCCTTCCTGGGGGAATGCACAGTGGAGAGAGTGCCTGGGCCCATTCCACCTTCTGCCATTTTTCTCCTCCCTGTCTGCACATCTGTGACCCACTTCTGTAGCAGCCCGCTGTGTTTCTTCCATTGGCTTTATCACAATTTGTTCACTTTTGTATAATCTCTGCTTCAGCAGGGACGTCACTGCTCTGACATTTCCTGTTTTCTTCACCAGAGTGCTCAATGTAGAGTATATTATCTGGCTCCAAAAATATCTGTAGAATAAGTTTGTAATTATTTAGTAATTGACAATGAGTCAAACTCTGGGACGAGCTGAACCCACTCAGCCTTATACCTTCTTTACTGTAAAATAGTGATGCTGTACAATAGGGTTTTGAAAGATAAATGTACATTAGAAATATTACTTATTTCACAGCATAAAATAGTTACTTGGTAAATAACAGTTATGGAAGTGTTATTTTTGAAATAACCCTTAAACTTCATACCAAACCTTACCAAAGCGGAACCTGACTTCTGCAAGAAACAAGCCTCAACTTGACCAGGATGTTGGAGGAAACAGTGCTGGATAACAACCAATATTTACAAAAATTATCCTTTTTTTTTTCCCACAACTGTACTGTAAGCTAACTGATTTTAAGCAACTTCTCAGATCTCAGATGAGAAAAACTGAAGTTCACAGAAGTTAACTGACTTGTGATAGATCACACAAAAATAGCAAACCTGGGTTTTAACCCCAATTTGGAATGAGAGATTCCAAAGTGCCCATTCTTTCTCTTGTGCCTGATTGCCGGTACTGGATCAGAAAAGCAGACTTCTTTATGTATAAACTATCAGAGATATTTTGGGGTGATAATCTGTCAGCTTGTAAGAAAGTGCTTCTGCCTACATTCAGGGCTAATTTATGCACTGACATTTGTAGCCATGTCGTTCTTGATTCAGAACACAAGTTGGCTCAATACATCAGCCAGAAGCAGGTCTTCCTCTAATAGCTGATTCCATGACTTGTCACATTTTCAAACCCCTTTGGGTGTTGTGATGGGGGTGGATGGGCATTTTATTTAAAAACATGAAGAAGGTTTCTATTTCTAAAACATTTGAAGATTATAGCTTACCGGCAGGTTATATTGACTTTCCCTACTTTTGTACCAGATAGAATGACTACATTTATACATTCAGGAAATTGAAGTATCTAAGACTTACATTTAGGAGGAGTAATTTGGCATGTGGATAGAAATGGAAGTGAATCATTTTGAAGACACATCACAGCTATTAGCCTCATGAGAAATGGCCATCACCACAATCACAAACACATTTATGCCATTAGTATGAAGGGGGGAAATGGAACATTTTTCTTCACTAATGCTTTTAACTCTGACTCACAATACCCATCCTTTTTCTTCTCCCAAGTCACTCTCCAAAGAATGGCTAATTACACTCTATTCTCACTTCCAACAAGTAGGACTTTATTTTTGATGTCTTTCCTTAAGGAAATAAAATAGCACTTAATTGTGTTTATTTATTGGGAAAAATAGAGGAATCCTCTAAAAACAAAAGTNCATCACTTCATGGCAAATAGATGATGAAACAATGGAAACAGTGAGAGATTTTATTTTGGGGGCTACGCCAAAATCACTGCAGATGTTGACTGCAGCCATGAAATTAAAAAACACTTTCTCCTTGGAAGAAAAGCTATGATCAACCTAGTGTTAGTCATTCAGTCATGCCTGACTCTTTGCAATCCCACAGACTATAGCCTGTGAGGTTCTTTTGTCCATGGAATTTTCCAGAGAAAAATACTGGAGTGGGTTGCCATTTCCTTCTCCAGGGTCAACCTGAACAGCATATTAAAAAGCAGAGACATTACTTGGCCAACAAAGGTCCATCTAGTCAAAGCTATGGTTTTTCCAATAGTCACATATGGATGTGAGAGTTGGACCATAAAGAAAGCTGAGCACCAAAGAACTGATGCTTTTGAGCTGTGGTGTTGGAGAAGACTCTTCAGAGTCCCTTGGACTGCAAGGAGTTCAAAGCAGTCCATCCTAAAGGAAATCAGTCCTGAATATTCATTGGAAAGACTGATGCTGAAGCTGAAACTCGAATACTTTGGCCACCTGATGCAAAGAGCTGACTTACTGGAAAAGACCCTGATTCTGGAAGGATTGAAGGCAGGAAGAGAAGGAGATGACCAAGGATGAGATGGTTGGATGACATCACCAACTCAATGGACATGAGTTTCAGCAAGGTCCAGGAGTTGGTGATGGACATGGAAGCCTGGTGTGCTGCAGTCCATGGGGCCGCAAAGACTTGGACACAACTGAGTGACTGAACCGAACTGATTTATATGTCATCCCAAGCTCCTGTTTAAGAATCCAATGTTCCTCTGCCTATTATTCTCTAATAAATTAAGGAGATTCACTCTAAATATTTCCCAGCAAGAGACTGACATGTAAGCCCAAAATGTGTCTGAGAATCTGAGAGATGCTTCTGGTAGCACATGGCTCTGAAGCACCCATGACAGTGTCTGTCCTTCTCCACACTGGCTGAGCTGGGAGAGGATGTTAGCTCTGGCTGTGAAACAAACTGCTCCATTTAGTGTAGGAGCATAGCATCTGCTGGCCGATCAGTTTGTCTGCAAAATGGAAAATGACTTTTTCTTAAGATCACCAATGCAGACAAAAGATAAATGACAAGGTCCAAGAACAGAGGGCAGGTACCGAAATTAGAATGTGTAGAGCCAACTGGCAAGCTTCTGTATATTTTGTGAAAAGTGCTTTGTGTGAAAATAGATGTAATCCATGCTCTCTGAAAATGAGCACGATTGATTCTGAGTTGAATTTTGGAATTTAGTGGTGCCAAAGGAGCAGTGAATCTATGACTGAGTGTCCCTGTGATGACTGCATTTTTCACATAATATAGAAAAGACATTTTGCCTATGCCTAAGATCCAACCAGTCCATCCTAAAGGAAATCAGTACTGAATATTCATTGGAAAGGATGCTGAAGCTCAAACTCCAATACTTTGGTCACCTGACCCGAAGAACTGACTTATTTGAAAAGACCCTGATGCTGGCAAAGATTGAAGGCAGGAGGAGAAGGGGATGACCGAGGATGAGATGGTTGGATAGCATCACTGACTCAATGGACATGAGTTTGAGCAAGACCCGGGAGGTGATGATGGACAGGGAGGCCTGGCATGCTGCAGTCCACAGGGTTGCAGAGTCGGACATGACTGAGTGAATGAACTGAACTGAACTGAAAAGTCTGGAGGCGCAGAGGTTGAGACTATCTGTCAATGAATCCCAGCCAGTTAGGGCCCAGTATGGGTCTGGAACCTCTTCTTTCCCTTTTCAGCCAGGTGCTTTGGGGGCAGCCCTGGGTAATTCTGACCTCTGACTAGACAAAGGTACTTATTCCTTTGAATGCATTTCTAGCTGACTCTTTCCTTCTATATTTGCATGAAGTTCAGGAAGCGACTTAGCAGCAGCAGCAGCAGGAACTTCAATATTCTCAGGGAAGCTCCTTTCCTTAGTGGTTGGTTTTCATGAAGGGGAGTCTCTGCAGATCTTTGCTGCCTGAACCTTTTGTTCTTAGCTCCTTCCTGGGATAATGCACAGTGGAGAGAGTGCCTGGGCCCATTCCAGCTTCTGCCATTTTTCTCCTCCATGTCTGCACATCTGTGACCCACTTCCGTAGCAGCCCGCTGTGTTTCTTCCTTCAGCTTTATCACAATTTGTTCACTTTTGTATAATCTCTGCCTCGGCAGGGACGTCACTGCTCTGACATTTCCTGTTTTTTTCACCAGAGTGCTCAATGTAGAGTATATTATCTGGCTCCAAAAATATCTGTAGAATAAGTTTGTAATTATTTAGTAATTGACAATGAGTCAAACTCTGGGACGAGCTGAACCCACTCAGCCTTATACCTTCTTTACTGTAAAATAGTGATGCTGTACAATAGGGTTTTGAAAGATAAATGTACATTAGAAATATTACTTATTTCACAGCATAAAATAGTTACTTGGTAAATAACAGTTATGGAAGTGTTATTTTTGAAATAACCCTTAAACTTCATACCAAACCTTACCAAAGCGGAACCTGACTTCTGCAAGAAACAAGCCTCAACTTGACCAGGATGTTGGAGGAAACAGTGCTGGATAACAACCAATATTTACAAAAATTATCCTTTTTTTTTTCCCACAACTGTACTGTAAGCTAACTGATTTTAAGCAACTTCTCAGATCTCAGATGAGAAAAACTGAAGTTCACAGAAGTTAACTGACTTGTGATAGATCACACAAAAATAGCAAACCTGGGTTTTAACCCCAATTTGGAATGAGAGATTCCAAAGTGCCCATTCTTTCTCTTGTGCCTGATTGCCGGTACTGGATCAGAAAAGCAGACTTCTTTATGTATAAACTATCAGAGATATTTTGGGGTGATAATCTGTCAGCTTGTAAGAAAGTGCTTCTGCCTACATTCAGGGCTAATTTATGCACTGACATTTGTAGCCATGTCGTTCTTGATTCAGAACACAAGTTGGCTCAATACATCAGCCAGAAGCAGGTCTTCCTCTAATAGCTGATTCCATGACTTGTCACATTTTCAAACCCCTTTGGGTGTTGTGATGGGGGTGGATGGGCATTTTATTTAAAAACATGAAGAAGGTTTCTATTTCTAAAACATTTGAAGATTATAGCTTACCGGCAGGTTATATTGACTTTCCCTACTTTTGTACCAGATAGAATGACTACATTTACACATTCAGGAAATTGAAGTATCTAAGACTTACATTTAGGAGGAGTAATTTGGCATGTGGATAGAAATGGAAGTGAATCATTTTGAAGACACATCACAGCTATTAGCCTCATGAGAAATGGCCATCACCACAATCACAAACACATTTATGCCATTAGTATGAAGGGGGGAAATGGAACATTTTTCTTCACTAATGCTTTTAACTCTGACTCATAATACCCATCCTTTTTCTTCTCCCAAGTCACTCTCCAAAGAATGGCTAATTACACTCTATTCTCACTTCCAACAAGTAGGACTTTATTTTTGATGTCTTTCCTTAAGGAAATAAAATAGCACTTAATTGTGTTTATTTATTGGGAAAAATAGAGGAATCCTCTAAAAACAAAAGTTAAATAATAAAACAATTTTAATTGAGTGGGAAGAGGAAAATAGGAACCATGAATTAAATTCTTTGTTTTTTCAAATATCAAGTATTAATACCTAAAAAAAAACCAACTATAAAACAGTTTAGGATTAGTAATAAACCCAGAAATGGAGATTTTGTCTCTTGTTGATATAACAGTACAATCTTTGACTTTCAATTCTAAGACCTAAGAAGATATCAGGTATAGCTAATACATTCCAATGTGAGAATCTATAGAAATTGCATGTTAATACCTTGTTACTGATTATTTAATAAAGTGTTGACTATCTACTTCAGGGGCTTATGGTCACATAGACTACCAGCCTGAACACTTCAATTCTAATCCTAGTTCAGTCTCAGACTTTGTGACTGGACAAATCATGTAATGTCTCCAGGCCTCAGCTCTCTCACCTACGTAATGAAAGGACAAAATAAAATAAAGTCCCCTTCTTGTCATCAAATAACAAACTATCATATGATAATTATTAATATGGGTTTACTTTTTAGTCATTGAAAATATGGAGAAATTATTTCAGTAAATACATTGAACACATACTTTGCCAAATACTGGGAAAATTGCAGAGGCAAAATAATGAATATTTCTATTTCCTTAGCAATTCTCCATCGCATCTTCAAGCTAGGACCTTTTCATTGTCTCTCTTGGGCATTGGGTATCTGATGCTCAAGCTGTGGAAACATATAGTAAAATTCTCTTTCTTCATAATATTAGTGTAACAGGAGGGAAACGGGCAGGGCACAACTTTTGAAAGAATGAAATGGCCCAAGGACACAACATAAACTGCATAAACTGATTAAAATCAGATGGGACCAAGATGGCAGACAAGACTAGACCTTGATCATCAAACAGCAAGTGAAATGGCACACCCAGAGGTACCACGACAGCTGAAAGGCACTGTCAAAAGACCAAGCAGTGCAGTGGCCCAAATCCTGGAAATCTCCATCCTTTCCCAAAAATAGTTGGAATAATTCTCATGCTCATTAGCATATGAAATTACCCAGCCTATAAAAACTAACCAGGCCACATTTTGCATGGCACTCACCTTCTGCAATAGCTCACACACACTGGGTCTGTGGATTCTCTCTGAATCTGAATAAATCCACTTCTTACCCAACACTATGTCTCNCAAGGAGCAAATATCTTAATTTCATGGCTGCAGTCAGCATCCACAGTGATTCTGGAGCCTAAGAATATAAAATCTGCCACTGCGACACACCTTGAATTGTAATTCTCATGGTGGCTCAGGTGGTAAAGAATCTGCTTGCAATGCACGTTTGACCTGGGTTTGATCCCTAGGTCGAGAAGGTCCCCTGGAGAATGAATGCCAACCCACTTCAGTATTCCTGCCTGAAGAATCCCCATGGGCATGGAGCCTGGCAGGCTGCAGTCCACGGGGTCGCAGAGAATCGGACCCTACTGAGTGACTAAGCACAGCACAGCTGATGTTAAATGAACTCATTTTTGCTGGAGAAGTTTTCTGGCAGTATATTTATTTCAGGCCAATATTTTGATGGCCTGAATGTGGGGACCGGAGGAGATCCTGAAGGCTTCAGAGCTAGTGAGCACACAGGTATATGGCCACAGTTGATTCCATCGTCACTCACTGCCTTCTTCCTAACCTTGGAGTCTGAAGGTATGTCCTCCTCTTGGATGTAAGATCATGCCCTCTCTGCATTTAATGCTCTCTAGCCTTTATTCAAGAACCATTTTAAAGGTTTTGTCTCTCTGATAAAGGCCTGTTTCTCTGAGCACTTGTTTGGCTCACCAGTCTGATTTTAAGATCAGACTATTTCAACCTAAGCCAGTCAAAAACGTCTTCCACCCATTCCATCCAAAACAAAAACTACCCAACAGAAACTGCCAGTTTTTGAGCCTTTGGGCTCTTCCCCTGGAATAGGCATGATCGTCTGGAAACTGGCCGATGAGTCTTCAGCCAGGCTCCTCTGGACTAACTTGTTTCCTTAGAATCGGCTGAGATTAGCTTGCGAGCTGTTTGAACTGAGTTGTTTTGAGCTGTAAGGTGTTTAAACTGTTTGAAAATTGTTCTTTTACTCAAGAGAAATATCTCTGAGAAATGGAATTCCAGTTATACAAATATTTTGAGAGCCCCCTTACAGAGACATCAACAGTTATTTTTTAAACTATAGTACTTCCTCATGTGTGCCTCCAACTAAATGGACTGACCAGACCAGTGGCAATTCAGAATTATCAGTGACCATTAGGGGAACTTTTGAAATTCCTACACTTAATTTGTTAAAACTGAATTGAACTACTCAAAAATTGAAGCTCAAAAATTTCCATTTTGGTTGGTATTAAAAGGCTTCTGAACGTTACCAGACGTCCAGAATTGCTTCTGTATGACATAAGACTGGAATTGTGCGTGTACCATGCTGAGCTTAGTCGCTCAGTCGTGTCTGACACTTTTGTGACCCCATGGGCTGCAGCCTGCCAGGATCCTCTGTTCATGGGGATTCTCCAGGCAAGAATACTGGAGTGATTGCCATGCCCTCCTCCAGGGGATCTTCCCAATCCAGGGGTCGAACCCAGGTCTCACATTGCACGGGGATTCTGTACCATCTGAGCCATTACTGAGGCAAATAAACAAACAANCAAGAATACTGGAGTGATTGCCATGCCCTCCTCCAGGGGATCTTCCCAATCCAGGGGTCGAACCCAGGTCTCACATTGCACGGGGATTCTGTACCATCTGAGCCATTACTGAGGCAAATAAACAAAGAAATTAAAAATGGCTCCTGGAGCCTCAGGCTCTTCTTTGGCTTACCTCAGTCTCTGCACCATTTTCCTCCTCCCCTTCTAAGCCATCCCCACCTCCTCTATACCCTCACATCCCCCATGCTAATTTTCTCACTGCTCTCATTTTCTCTGAAACTCATCCCACTCTTTCTCCTCTGGACTTGTCAGAATCTGCCCCTTTAAAATGATCTGATTGAATATTTCTGGACTTTTGTATTTCCTGGACTGAAGCTGAATTTCAAGCCATACTCAAACATTTTCCCAAAGTAACTGAATATCCTCAGATTTGCTGAGGAATTTAATATAATCATTCAAATTAATGAACTTGATTTCTCTTAACTTATACCAGCTAGTTCATATACCAGCTAGTTCAGTGAAGGCCAGGCCCAACAGTGATGAAGGTTACTAATTGGGAAAATCCTGAAAGGTCTCTAGAATTGCCACCAGTGGACCAGAGCACTAACTTATTATATAATCACATTTGGGCAATCTCTAGGTAACTTCATTAAACAATTCCTAGGGCTTTTTCAAGCCTATTGATTGATACAAAACTCAGGCTTGCACATGAATATATGATGAACCTGTTCATGACTATGATAATTGACTTTATATTTTTTTATCAAAATATAGTTGATTCATTAGATTAGTTTCAGGTGTACAATGNATGATGAACCTGTTCATGACTATCATAATTGACTTCATATTTTTTTATCAAAATATAGTTGATTCATTATATTAGTTTCAGGTGTAATGTAGTGTTGTGATATGAGAGCAAGAAAGGAAAGAGGATAGCCTGTGACATAGGTTGAAGGATTTTTCTCCAGTATATCACATTTTGAAACTTGCTCATAAGAAGACTCTTGAGAATCCTTTGAACAGCAAGGAGATCAAACCAGTTAATACTAAAGGAAATCAACCCTGAATATTCATTGCAAAGACTGATGCTAAAGCTCCGATACTTTGGTCATCTGATGTGAATAGAAAACTCATTGGAAAAGACCCTGATGCTGGGAAAGATTGAGGGAAGGAGGAGAAGGGCATGACAGAGAATGAGATAGTTGGAATANTGTAGTGTTGTGATATGAGAGCAAGAAAGGAAAGAGGATAGCCTGTGACATAGGTTGAAGGATTTTTCTCCAGTATATCAAATTTTGAAACTTGCTCATAAGAAGACTCTTGAGAATGCTTTGAATAGCAAGGAGATCAAACCAGTTAATACTAAAGGAAATCAACTCTGAATATTCATTGCAAAGACTGATGCTAAAGCTCCAATACTTTGGTCATCTGATGTGAATAGAAAACTCATTGGAAAAGACCCTGATGCTGGGAAAGATTGAGGGAAGGAGGAGAAGGGCATGACAGAGAATGAGATAGTTGGAATAGCATCACCAACTCAATGGACGTGAGTTTGAGCAAACTCCAGGAGATGGTAAAGAACAGGGAAGTCTGGCGTGCTGCTCTCCATGGGGTTGCAGTCAGACACCACTTAGCAACTGAACAATAAGAACAGTAACCACATTACAGATACAAACCCTTTTTGTTCATATGGATGAAATGTAAATCCTTTCCTTTGGTCTACTAGGCCAATTTAGGATACATGTTATCCCTGGATATGAAAGATTTACTATTTAAACTAATAATTTATTGCAGATAGAGATGGAGATACAATCTAAATATACTAGAAAATTATTAGCCACATAAACACTGTATTTTGTTCACTATTGTTAACTATAATTAAAAGCAACTTTTTTTTCTTTTTAACAAAATTATTTGTCAGTTATGCTCCATATGTACTGCTTTCCCTTTTGTACTGAATAATAAAATATTAAAAATGATAGAATTACTTTTAGAACCTAGTTTTATCAAAGATCACTATATTCTCCTTGTATCTCATTGGCAAAATGGACTCTGAGCATCTCAAATCCTATTGTTATATAACAAAGGAATAAGACTTTAATCTGTGGCTCAACAAAGATTTTCTGTGAAGGGCCAGAGAGTAAAATTTTTGGCTTTGTAGACACATATGGTCTCTGTCACACATTCGCCTTTAACAACTCTTTAATAATGTAAAAAAGTATTCTGAAGTCATAGGCTGCACAAAAACAAACTCCTGACTGAATCTGGCTAATGGGCTATGGTTTTTCCACCTGAGATGGACCCAGGATTGAGGTCACTTAAAAGACTGAACCTGGCACAGTGTCGTGGAAAATGCATTTCATGTCCATCAATTAAGAAATCAGAAGTAGGATGCCCAAGCATCTCAGTGCACCCAGGACAGAGGGGTGTCACAGGCCTTGTGCAGAGCTAAATCCAGGGACGCCTCTGTCCAACAGGGATGGCCGCTCACCCTAATAAATTCCTCAAATAGGGGAAGACAGAACCTTATAGGAGGAGTACAAAAGTTTCACGGTTTGACCACCTAATCGAAAAGAAGGGAGAGGTCGCCAGGAGGGAGGTGGCCCTTAGGAGGCTGGTGCAGTTGGATCCTTGTAACCAAGTGAACTGGGGTTGGAGCCGGCTACTGCATCCCATGGCTGTTGAAGCCATTCAATTTTCATGCTTAGGAAAACTTGGGGAAAGAAAATGCAGAGAAGTTACAAAGTAAGAATTGTCAAGAGGAACCAAATAGGCCAGGTTAACTCTGGAATACAACGCACAGATATTTACTCAGAAAAACAGCTTGAGATTTCCACTTAAACTTGTCAACAAACAAGAAACGGTGTGTGCGCTCCCCTCCGTCCCCAGGTGCTGCTCATTTCATTTTGTTCTTTGGTATTTTATTTTGTTTTCCCTCCCTCTTTAATGCAACTGGCACCATGTCAGAAAGAGTCCATTCCATGTTCCCCTTGCTGAGGCGATGAAGCAGATGGCATCAGAAGCTAAGGCAGCAGGGAAATACAGCTCACACTCAGCTTCGTCTGTGCGAGCTTGAGAAAGATCTGTTTAAAAGCAGGTTGGGTTCAGAGAGAAGAGGGGTGAGCGTAGGATGCCAAAGAGACACAAAGAGAGATGTTAGGAACATATAATCTCCCACTCTTAAGGAGATGACTATTTCAAGGCTGACTTATGTTTCATTAATATATAATAATTTCAGTGCAATGCTGTAATAAGATCATAGATTCAGAAAGATCACCATGCAAAGCAGCACTAAGTAGCGGAACAGAAATCTCATCTAATATAAAAGCAGCAAACGTCTTACCGGAGGAACAGTCAGAAGAGTTAGCAAGACTGGTTAGTAATCTAAGTAAAACGGAGCTACGAGGGAAAAGGGGGCCTTGCGTGAATCTCAGACATGGCATTCCTGTATTTCCCTGTATGCATTCTATTCCTTAGGAAGTATTAAACATCTCGCATGTTCTCATTTACTTACACAATCCTCTCAACAGGTCTATGGGAAAGAAGTGTTGACACCCATTTCATAGGCAGCACGATTCAATTATTTCCCCAAAGCCATGTCTTAAAAAAACTACCAATCCTGGGAACATCATCTGTTTTCGTGAACTCCAGAACAATCCAAATTTGAAGAGGAAAGAAAAGTGAAAACACAAGTCAGTCATTAGACTGGGAAATACTGGATTGGCCAAAAATTTCATTTACAGAAAAACCCCAGTGAAATTTTTGGCCAACCCAATGTATTAAGAGACCTTATATTCAACATTAGAATTATTATTGCAAATAGGATGAGGGACCATAGGATAAAATATATCACTTATGGCAGAACTCTGAGAGTGGGATTAAAATGTGACCCTAGGTAAAATTCCTTAAAAAATTAAGGTAGAGAAGCTAGCAAGTTTTGTTTTGTTTTTTAAACCTCACCAAGCTAGGGTACAAGATACACCTGGAGCAGGAAAATGAGGGAGAACGGTTCTGAGGAAACAGCATCAGCAAGGTCGCGCCTCACCCCAGGGGCTTCTGCCCTGCCTTCAGCCGACTCTGCCGACTCTGCTCCCCCAGATGCCAGACAGGGCTCCGAGCACGAAGCCACAGGCAACAGCCCGGGAAAGCGGCCAGAGGCCAGCCCTGAAGGGCCAGTTACTCTGGAAGAACCTTGGGGGCCTGCCTTAGCTTGAGAGCTCTTGAAGAAACCAGTAGCTTCCTGCAAAGCAGAAAGTATTAGCCCAGTCCTCAAACTTCTCTGTGCAAGTTGAACTCTGACACCAGGAAGTAATCACTCCTTCCTTATGGCTGGTCTGCACTGCTGCTGCTGCTGCTGCTGCTAAGTTGCTTCAGTCGTGTCCAACTGTGCGACCCCATAGATGGCAGCCTACCAGGCTCCCGCGTCCCTGGGATTCTTCAGGCAAGAAAACTGGAGTGGGGTACCATTTCCTTCTCCAATGCATGAAAGTGAAAAGTGAAAGGGAAGTTGCTTAGTCGTGTCCGACCCTCAGCGACCCCATAGACTTCAGCCCACCAGGGTCCTCCGTCCGTGGGATTTTCCAGGCAGGAGTACTGGAGGGGGGTGCCATTGCCTTCTCCATGGTCTGAGCTACTTCCTGCTATAGTAAGTACTCGTGGTGCTGAAGGGACTCCTTCCTGATGCTTACAGTCCCGTGCTGCTCTGGCAAAATGATGAACAGCCAGCTCTCTGTGGAGCAAGTCTGATTTGTACCCGCTGCAGGTTGCTGTGATATAAATAATCCCACCATGGCTAGTTTCAAGCAGTCAATGTGATGTCAAACTCCTTGGAAAATTTCTGAAAATGTAGTAATTAGACGCTGGTAGGAGCCCTCTCTGGTGCATCACTGATGATGCTAAGTTCAGTTCAGCTCAGTCGTTCAGTCGTGTTCAACTCTTTGCGACCCCATGAATTGCAGCACGCTAGGCCTCCCTGTTCATCACCATCTCCCGGAGTTCACTCAGACTCATGTCCATCGAGTCCATGATGCCATCCAGGCGTCTCATCCTCTGTTGTCCCCTTCTTCTCCTGCCCTCAATCCCTCCCAGCATCAGAGTCTTTTCCAATGAGTCAACTCTTCTCATGAGGTGGCCAAAGTACCGGAGTTTCAGCTTTAGCATGAAGCTAAGGAGTTGAAATTCAAGAGAAAGTAGCTGATTCTTGGAGCTGGGAGTGGAGTATCCAATCATGAAGTACTAAATTGATTTCCTAGTTTCTGTATTCTCACAAACACTTCTCATTTCCAAAGAGACAAGAGTCCAGGAGACTCATGGCTGCTTCTGTTGCAGGAAAGAAAGTATGGTGTGAGAGTATGGTCATATCCCAGTTCTCTGGGACATGGGGATGGCCAGGGATGTGAGGGAGGCCAGGGAGGGACCCAGGGATGGCCACTAGGCATGAGTTCTTGGCTTTACACGGGAAAAAATTCAAGAGCAAACCATAGGAAAGAGGAGTGTGGGCCATCTGAGAAGGCAAGAGGCCCTAAAACATGTGGTGGTTCTTTTTTGTAAACTGGGTAATTTCATAGGCTAGTAAGAGGGACAATTATTTTAACTATTTCAGGGAAGAGGTAGAAATTTCCAGGAACTGGATTATTGCCCACTTTTTGAACTTTCATGGTTGGACTCAGAACTGCCATGTGCCTATACATCTCATTTAGCATATGCTAATATAATGCAGTTTATTCTGATCCACACAGTCAAAGGCTTTGGCATAGTCAATAGAGCAGAAATAGATGTTTTTCTGGAACTCCCTTGCTTTTTCCATGATCTAGCAGATTTTAGCAATTTGATCTCTGGTTCCTCTGCCTTTTCTAAAACCAGCTTGAACATCAGGGAGTTCACGGTTCATGTATTGCTGAAGCCTNTGGCAGGGTGTGGGTCTCTCATTGCAGTGGTTCCTCTTGTTGCAGAGCTCCGGCTGTAATTGTGATGCACGGGCTTAGCTGCTCTGAGGCCCGTGGAATCCTCCCAGACCAGGGACTGAACCCGTGTGCCCTGCATTGGCAGGTGGACTCTTATCCCCTGCTCCACCTTCCTTATAGAAAAGAAGTCCCTCATTCTTTTCTGTAATGACCACTGCGTAGCTCTACCATAATTCATTTAGCCAGTTTCCAAGCACTTGTGTTTCCAGTCTTTTCTTTCCTATTACCAAAACTGCTTCAATAAAAAAAGTGAAGAACAACATTTTTGCACATATGTGGCATCTGTAAGACAATTTTCTGGAAATTGCTGGGCCAGTGAATAGGTGCATCTTTAAGATTAGCACCTAGTGCCAAATTTACACTAAATATTTTCATGCACACCCTCCACCCCAGCACACACAAGTAATGTATACATTCAGCAAGAGTTTCCAAAAGGCTTGGGAGCAATGTAAGGAGATAAACCTAGTAACCTAAATTTAGATAGCTCTTTATGAGCTGTGGCTCACTATTTTTTAATTAAAGTTTTAAAGAGATTTTGGCTTTGTTGCAAGACTTGTGGGATCTTGATTCCCTGAGCTGGGATCAAAACCAAGCCCCCTGAAGTCTGGACCACTGGACCTTCAGGGACTCCTTCCCTGTTCTTTAGTTTGTGGTCCATTAGAGAAAGCTTTCCTGACTATAACTGCTTGTGCAGAGCAGAACCTCTCAGCAAGGTTGGGGAGTTGTTTTTCTTCCCCTCACCTTCTGTACATCCTTCAATTTCTCTGAGCCAGAAGGTAACACAAGATGCCTTAAGTAATAAAAGTCAGGAAATAGAAAGTCTAGTGTTCTTCCTGTCTCCATCGTCCCAGCACCAGCTTCCTCAACTAGGTCTGATGTCCAAGGCTGAGTATGAGAAGTAGGTGGGTAGCAAAAACACTGAGGGGACCACACGGTCCTTTGCTGTTGTTTAGTCTCTTGGTTGTGTCCGATTCTTTGCGACCCCATGGGCTGCAGTACGCGAGGCTTCCCTGTACATCACCATCCCCCAGAGCTTGCTCAACTCATGTCCATTGGGTCTGTGATGAAGTCCTGGAAGGTGGAGAAAGGAGAAGGGACGAGGAGGGAGAGTTTTCTCTCCTGATAGGAGAGGGAGGCTCTATGCTGCCCTGGATGTGTTGTGGGTGATGTCACTGTTGGCTGTATATATTCGTAGGGCTGTGGAACGATGCCACTGAAGATAGTCTCTATTCTTCTATGTGATCTTAATAATTGAAGATAATTTCCTTGGTTCCCAATGCTTGCATTTTATTAATTATTGGTAACATTTTAATACAACAACTACTAATTACAATTAAAAAAAAAAACCCTGGACAAAACTATGTGTAGTAAAAGATGGTCAGGCAGCGTTTGCTATGTGGTTATCATGTGTGCTTGGGTGCTAAGCTGCTTCAGTGGTGTCGGACTGTTTGCGACCCTATGGACTGTAGCAGTCAGGCTCTTCTGTCCATGGGATTCTCCAGGCAAAAATGCTGGAGTGGGTTGCCATGCCCTCCTTCAGAGGATCTTCCTGACCCAGGGATCGAATGCACATCTCCTGCATTGGCAGGCAAGTTCTTTACCACTAGTGCCACCTGGGAAGCCCGTGGTTATTATATTCCTTTCCTTTCCTTTCTGGGACACAGCTCAAATCTCTTCTCTGCTTTCCTTGCTGTTTGTGAGGTCCTTGTGACTGCATTCTGGGCAGAGGAATGTAGGCAGAAGTCCCAGGCATTCTTTCCAGGCCCGCCCCC
>SJYW01007711.1:281177-306377 GCA_006410735.1 Raphicerus campestris
ATGCAGGTCAGGAAGCAACAGTTAGAACAGAACATGGAATAACAGATTAGTTCCAAATATGAAAAGGAGTACATCAAGCTATGTATTGTCACCCTGCTTGTTTAACTTATAAGCCGAGTACATCATGAGAAACGCTGTGCTGGAAGAAGCACAAGCTGGAATCAAGATTACCGGGAGAAATATCAATAACCTCAGGTATGCAGATGACAGCATCCTTATGGCAGAAAGTGAAGAGGAACTAAAAAGCCTCCTGATGAAAGTGGAAGTGGAGAGTGAAAAAGTTGGCTTAAAGCTCAACATTCAGAGAACTGAGATCATGGCATCTGGTCCCATCACTTCATGGGAAATAGATGGAGAAACAGTGGAAACAGTATCAGACTATTTTTAGGGGGCTCCAAAATCACTGCAGATGGTGATTGCAGCCATGAAATTAAAAGATGCTTACTCCTTGGAAGAAAAGTTATGACCAACCTAGATAGCATATTGAGAAGCAGAGACATTACTTTGCCAACAAAGGTCCGTCTAGTCAAGGCTATGGTTTCTCCAGTGGTCATGTATGGATGTGAGAGCTGGACTGTGAAGAAGGCTCAGCGCCGAAGAATTGATGCTTTTGAACTGTGGTGTTAGAGAAGACTCTTGAGAGTCCCTTGGACTGCAAAGAGATCCAACCAGTTCATTCTGAAGGAGATTAGCCTTGGGATTTCTTTGGAAGGAATGATGCTGAAATTGAAACTCCAGTACTTTGGCTACCTCATGAGAAGTTTTGACTCATTGGAAAAAAGACTCTGATGCTGAGAGGGATTGGGGGGAGGAGGAGAAGGAGATGGCATAGGATGAGATGGCTGGATGGCATCACTGACTCGGTGGATGTGAGTCTGAGTGAACTCTGGGAGTTGGTGATGAACAGGGAGGCCTGGCGTGCTGCGATTCATAGGGTCGCAAAGAGTCAGACATGACTGAGTGACTGAAGTGAACTGAATAATATATATTTGGTCTTTCTTCTCACTTGTGGCACTAGCTCCTAAAACCCCTGGAATATCCTAATATATTGATAAGAGCTATAGACACATTTTTTGTTATATTTTTTGTTCCTGCCTCCTGAGAGCTCCAGAGACAAAAAAGAGAAAGGAATATCTTTTGTTATTCATAACATCTTCCTTTCATCCTTCTCTGATTTTATGTTAACGAGGTAATGCTTGGAAAGCTCCTAGATATTCCTGGGATGGGAGCTGGATGCCAGGTGAACCAAGCACGTGATTAGACAGTTGGAATTTCTAGCCCCACTTTCAGACCTCTGCACAGAGCATAGGTGCTGATCATATATTTGCCCTAAAATTTGAGGGCTTAACTATGACAGCAATGATGTAATCAACCATGCCTATATAACAAAGCCTACATAGAAATCCCTGAACTGTGGGGTTCAGAGGTTGGTAACGCTTCACTCCCCTATGCCAGCATTCCAGGATGGCGAACAAGTGGAAGTGCCGGGAGGAAGGACCAGGGAGAGCACACGGAGACTCTGCAGCCCTCCCACACACCTTGTCCTGCGCATCTCATCCGACTGTGCCTGGGCTATAGCCTGGTCTTTCAGTAAGTAAACCATTTTCCTGAGTTNGATGATCCGGGGAGATGGTGTGGGGTGGGAGGTGGGGGGGGGGGTCAGCATTGGGAGATCGTGTACACCTGTGGCTGATTCATGTCAATGTATGGCAAAACCAATACAGTATTGTAAAATAGAATAAAGTATTACATTTTAAAAAAACCCACAAATATATGGAGACAAAACAATATGTTACTAAACAATGAATGGATCACTGAAAAAAATCAAAGAGGAAGTTTTAAAAAATTACCTAGACGAATGACAATGACAACATCATTCCAAAGTCTATGGAATACAGCAAATGCAGTTCTAAGAGGAAAGTTTATAGCAATACAATCCTACTTCAGCAAACAAGAGAAATCTCAAACAACTAACCTTCTACCCAAGGCAACTGGAGAAAGAAGCATTAGTAAAATCTAAAGTTAGTAGAAGAAAAGAAATCATAAGATCAGAGCAGAAATTAATGAAATAGAGATGAATAAACTAATAGCAAAGATCAATGAAACTCAAAGCTGATACTTGAGAAGATAATTAAAATTGATATTAATTAAAATTGATAGACCTTTAACAGGATTCATCAAGAAAAAAGGGAGCGGACTCAAACCAGTAAAATTTGAAATGAAAAAGGAGATGTTATAACAGACACTACAGAAATAGGGAGGATCATAAGCAACTACGATAAGCAACTACGCTCCTTGGAATTCTCAAGGCCAGAATACTGGAGTGGGTAGCTCTTCCCTTTTCCAGGGGATCTTCCCAACCCAGGGATTGAACCCAGGTCTCCTGCATTTCAGGTCGATTTTTTANTAAGCAACTACGCTCCTTGGAATTCTCAAGGCCAGAATACTGGAGTGGGTAGCTCTTCCCTTTTCCAGGGGATCTTCCCAACCCAGGGATTGAACCCAGGTCTCCTGCATTTCAGGTCGATTTTTTACCAGCTGAACCATGAGGGAAACCTGAGAATACTGGAGTGGGTAGCCTATCCCTTCTCCAGTGGATCTTCCCAATCCAGGAATCAAACCAGGGTCTCCTGCATTGCTGGCAGATTCTTGACAAACTGAGCTATCAGGGAAGCCCTATAAGCAAATATACACCAATAAAATGGACAGTCTGAAAGAAATGGACAAATTCTTAAGTATACTCTTTCAAGGCTGAACCAAAAAGAGAAAATATGAACAGACCAATCAAAAGTACTAAAATTGAAACTGTGAGGAATAATCCCCAAACAAACAAAAGTCCAGGCCAGATGTCTTAACAGGTGAATCCTATCACATATTTAGAAAAGAGTTAACACCTATGCTTCTCAAACTACTTCTTAAAATTGCAGAGGAAGGAATACACCCAAGCTCATTCTATGAGGTGGTGATTAGCCTGATACAAAAGCCAGACAAAGATATCACAAAAAAAGAAAATTATAGACCAGTATCACTAATGAACATAGAAGCAAAAATCCTCAACAAAATACTAGCAAACCAAATTCAACATGTTAAAAGGATCATAAACCACAGTCATGTGGAATTTATCTCAGGAATGCAAGTATTTTCCAATATGTGTAAAATCAATGTGATACACCAACCACATTAACAAACTGAAGAATAAAAACAATATGATCATCTCAATAGATGCATAAAAAACTTTTGATGAAATTCAACACCTATTTATAAAAAAAAAAAAAAAAAACTCCACAGAATTGGGGCACAGAAGCTACTGACAAGGGATTAATCTCCAAAATATACAAACAGCTTGTGCTGCTCAATACCACGAAAAACACAATCAAAATAAGAGCTGCTGCTGCTGCTAAGTTGCTTCAGTCGTGTCAGACTCTGTGTGACCCCATAGACGGCAGCTCACCAGGCTCCCCTGTCCCTGGGATTCTCCAGGCAAGAACACTGGGGTTGCCATTTCCTTCTCCAATGCATGAAAGTGAAAAGTGAAAGTGAAGTCGCTCAGTCGTGTCTGACTCCTAGCGACCCCATTGACTGCAGCCCACCAGGCGCCTCCGTCCATGGGATTTTCCAGGCAAGAGTACTGGAGTGGGGTGCCATTGCCTTCTCCGCAAAATATGGGCAGAAGATCTAAATAGACATTTTTCCAAAAAAGATGTAAAGATGGCCAAAAAGGATATGAAAACATGTTCAACATCACTAATTATTAGAGAAATGTAAAATCAAAACTACAATGAGGTATCAGTTCACAACAGTCAGAACAGCCACCATCAAAATATCTACAAACAATCAATGCTGGAAAGGAGGTAAAGAAAAGGGAACTCTCCTACACTGTTGTTAGGAATGTAAATTGGTACAGCCACTATGGAGAACAGTGCGGAGGTTTCTTAAAAAAAAAAAAAGAAAAGAAAATAGAGCTGTCATATGATCTAGCAATCCTATTCCTGGGCATATAAGCAGAGAAAACTGTACTTTAAAAGATCCATGCACTCCAGTGTTCATTGCGCCAGTATTTACAACAGCCAAGACATAGAAGACCTAAATGTTCATTGATAAATGAATGGATAAAGAGATGTGGTACATATATACAATGTCATATCACTCACCCATAAAAAGAACAAAATAAGGCCACTTGCAGTGATATGGGTGGAACTAGGTATTGTCATACTGAGCGATGTAAGTCAGACAGAGAAAGACAAATATCATCTGATATCACTTACATGTGGTATCTAAAATATCTAAAAAATAAAATACAAATGAACCTACTTAGAAAACATAAATAGAGTCACAGATGTAGAAAACCAAATTATGGTTCCCAAAGGGGAAAAGGGCAGGGAAGCGATAAAATGGGAGACTGGGATTGATATAGACACACTACTATATATAAAATAGATAATAAGAACCTCCAGTATAGCCTCCCCGGCTACAGTCCATGGGCTCGCAAAGAGTCAGACACGACTAAGTGACTAACACTCACTTTTCACAGGAAATTATATTCAATATTTTGCAATAACCTGTAAGGGAATATAGTGTGAAAAAATAATTACTTTGCTGTATACCTGAAACAAGCTACAAGGCTTCCCTCGTAGCTAAGTTGGTAAAGAATCTGCCTACAATGCAGGAGACTGGAGTTTCATTCCTGGGCCAGGAGGATCCCCTGGAGAAGAAAATAGA
Source organism: Raphicerus campestris (assembly GCA_006410735.1). NCBI lineage: Eukaryota > Metazoa > Chordata > Mammalia > Artiodactyla > Bovidae > Raphicerus > Raphicerus campestris. Next base: position 285,897 of record SJYW01007711.1, read on the forward strand.
CACCCACTGCAGTATTTTTGCCTGGAGAATCCCATGGACAGAGGAGCCTGGCAAGCTACAGCCCATGGGGTCGTAAGAGTTGGACAGGACTTAGCAACAAAACCACCACCACCATAGCTGAAACTAACACAATATTGTAAATCAACCAAACTTCAATTAAAAACACTGAAAAAAATAAAGATAGCTATGCCTGCCATCTGTTTGTGTTATTTTCACTACCATCATCAGCTCAGTCTAGTTTCATGAGACACCCTTTCTCGATGTTCCTGTGATACTGAATTTTTTGGATCTCAGAAATTCCCATGATCTCCTAAATCTGAATACTTGGCACTGAGAGCTCTTTCTGATTGAATAATCTTACCTAACTGTACAAGGAGTAATAGTCTGTCCACCTGCCAAAGTACTATTTTTTAAAAGAATCTCTGTAATACACTTTCACCTGGAGGCATTTACAGATTTCCCCAAGTAACCATAGGAAAGCTTCTCCCAAGCTTCCACTTGATTCTGCATAACTCTTGTACCTTAGCCTATAACATAGCATCACGATTTCTGGTGTCCATTTTGGTCTTCTAGACAGTGATTTCATCAAAGAAAAACTTTGTATATACTCAGTCCCTGATATCACCATCTTCTTCGGCACCATGGTTACCAGAGAGTAATGTTTATTTTATCATGGAAGAGACATTCCTTCTTCTATGAACNGACTGGGATTGATATAGACACACTACTATATATAAAATAGATAATAAGAACCTCCAGTATAGCCTCCCCGGCTACAGTCCATGGGCTCGCAAAGAGTCAGACACGACTAAGTGACTAACACTCACTTTTCACAGGAAATTATATTCAATATTTTGCAATAACCTGTAAGGGAATATAGTGTGAAAAAATAATTACTTTGCTGTATACCTGAAACAAGCTACAAGGCTTCCCTCGTAGCTAAGTTGGTAAAGAATCTGCCTACAATGCAGGAGACTGGAGTTTCATTCCTGGGCCAGGAGGATCCCCTGGAGAAGAAAATAGACACCCACTGCAGTATTTTTGCCTGGAGAATCCCATGGACAGAGGAGCCTGGCAAGCTACAGCCCATGGGGTCGTAAGAGTTGGACAGGACTTAGCAACAAAACCACCACCACCATAGCTGAAACTAACACAATATTGTAAATCAACCAAACTTCAATTAAAAACACTGAAAAAAATAAAGATAGCTATGCCTGCCATCTGTTTGTGTTATTTTCACTACCATCATCAGCTCAGTCTAGTTTCATGAGACACCCTTTCTCGATGTTCCTGTGATACTGAATTTTTTGGATCTCAGAAATTCCCATGATCTCCTAAATCTGAATACTTGGCACTGAGAGCTCTTTCTGATTGAATAATCTTACCTAACTGTACAAGGAGTAATAGTCTGTCCACCTGCCAAAGTACTATTTTTTAAAAGAATCTCTGTAATACACTTTCACCTGGAGGCATTTACAGATTTCCCCAAGTAACCATAGGAAAGCTTCTCCCAAGCTTCCACTTGATTCTGCATAACTCTTGTACCTTAGCCTATAACATAGCATCACGATTTCTGGTGTCCATTTTGGTCTTCTAGACAGTGATTTCATCAAAGAAAAACTTTGTATATACTCAGTCCCTGATATCACCATCTTCTTCGGCACCATGGTTACCAGAGAGTAATGTTTATTTTATCATGGAAGAGACATTCCTTCTTCTATGAACCTTATATATATACTATTTGAATAATGGGAACTTCCTTCATGTACACACTGCTATACTCAAGTGGATAACCAACAAGGATCTATTGTGTAGCACATAGGACTCTGCTCAAGAGTGCAAGCCTGATGGGAGGGGGAGTTTAGGGGAGAATGGATGTGTGTGTAAGTATAGCTGAGTCCCTTGGCTATTCGCCTGAAACTTCTACAACGTTATGAATCGTCTATACCCCAATACAAAATAAAAAATGTTTAAAGCTTGAAAAAAAAAAATAATGGAAACTTCCTACTGGTGAACTGCACTCCTTTAAGAGCATGTGAAATGGAAACATAGAAACCTTCAGAAACCTGCCTGAGGCCATGCAACTAAGGATGACAGAGTCCTCATCTGTAACTCCACAGCCCAGTTCCTTAATGCCATGCTGAATAAACGCTCAAGTGTTTCATGAATAATGTGTATACAATCCCTAAGGTAACATTTAGCCCGAAGCCCAGTATATTTTCAGGGAGTTATTAAGCAAGAAAGCATTTTATAGGTCATCAGGTCAGTTGANCTCAGAGGGCAGAACAGGAAAAAAAAAAAATATATATATATATATATATGGAATAGATAAAGTCATGTTTCAGTCAAACTGGAAAAGGAAAGGGAATAATTCCTTACCGAAAAGGAGTAGAACTGTGATACCGTATACTGTTCAGGATTTTGTTAAATATAACTTTTTATAGTAAATTGTATGAGATTTTTTATTTCTGAGCAAAAGTTCAGTTATTTTAAACAAGTACATTTGTTATTCTTTGATGTCTGGATTTTGAACACACTGAAAGATATAGATGCTTGACCTACAGGGAACACATAGTCAAAATCTGGGAGGGCTCTGAGAGGGCAAAACCAGGTAGATCCTCCCCCATCTGTCTCCTAAGGGTCTGTCTCAACATTCATATCTGTTTCTGCACTTACTCTGATGAGCTCTGATTTTAGACTTACTCTGGATATCTCTGGTAGATATTTAACTGATGACTGATGAAGTGAATGGGAAGAAAGCCTTCATCAGGTCAAGACTTAAGAACTTGACAAAGCCAAGACTGAAGGACACTTCACAACAGCATTTTTATAGACATGCACAGACCGCTCAGCTCTGAGGATATTGCCGTCCAAAATAGTTTTTGCGTCTGCTTTAAGAAAAGGCGAATTTACATGGACTCTAAGAACATTGACTGACATCACATTGTTCAATATTTTCCAAAACATAGATTTTAACTGCAGGGTATGTTTAGAGGGGAAAAGTTCAGCTTTGTTTGATTGCCTGCAATTCTCATGGCCTTTATTTGCCATGTCTCCTTTTTCCTTTCATCCTATTAAAGAAACTTGTCTTATTGACCTGATGAAACTAGGAATGATGAGCAAATCTAAAACCAAGCAATTTACTGAAACAAAGAGCAATTTTAATAAAAGCCTACATAATTTCAATATAAAAAGTACCTTGAGAAACCAGAAGAAGCAAAATTTTAAGAGAACTACCTCAAATAGGAAAGAAAACTGGACTTTTTTGAATAGCTATCAGTTACAAGGTACCATGGTCAGTGTTTATAAAGATGTCCTTATTCAATTCTTCCACAGTTTCCTTGGGAAAATTATATGTAAGAAGACTAAGTTTAACGTGTTCATGATCAAATATGCTAAAATGAAGATACAGGTTTTGAGCAAGTATCCAAATCTAGATGACTACTCCTCTACAATATTTTACCATTCACAGAGCATAGTACTGTTGAACTTTAGGGTCACCTTAAATTCATGACCAAAAAGATGGGAGTTTTATTTTTAAAGAGAGGGTTAAAAGTATATGAAGACCTTTTTTCTCTTTTAAAAATAAAATCAAGCACTACTAAGTCAATTTACAATTTTTCTCAGTTTATGACTTTGTAAATAAACATGGCATTGTTTTTGGTACTGTGTTAGACTGATTTGTTTTCACAGCCGNATACAGCCTTGACGTACTCCTTTTCCTATTTGGAACCAGTCTGTTGTTCCATGTCCAGTTCTAACTGTTGCCTCCTGACCTACATATAGGTTTCTCAAGAGGCAGGTCAGGTGGTCTGGTATTCCCATCTCTTTCAGAATTTTCCACAGTTTATTATGATCCACACAGTCAAAAGCTTTGGCATGGTCAATAAAGCAGAAATAGATACACTAGGGTAAATGCTATGAAAGATGGAAAAGAATGACTACCCTACTTTCAAGTATTTTACAGTTTGGTAGAGGGAAAAGGTGCAGCAAATATGAAAACAAAACTTAGATGACAAAAACACACGAAAATGGACTGTAGTGACATTAATAAATGTTAGATTGCAGTGAGGGCCAGAGAATTTGGAGAGGAATGTTATCAGGAGATCACTTTAAAGAGCCACTAATGTATTACACCATACCTTAAAAATCCTTCCTGACTCTTTTAGTCTAAAAATGTGATGCTCCTTACTTTTATGACACTAATAGACAAGCAATTGATTGGAACAGTTATAAAAATCACTGTTATTTCACAGAGAAGAATGACAGAGACATTTTGTGTGGTTGAGCTTTGAGCACATGCGAGAACAGTGAATTTGCTGTCACTGTTTTTGAAACACTGCTGTCCTTGCTAGTGTATAAAGTAATCTGAGCGCTTACCTTTTGTGATCTGTAGTATGGTTTGTTACACGCTGTTTCAGTGTCATAGAGAGAAATTTCAAATTCTAACCATAAATGTTTCACTACGTATTTGTGCTCCAGATACCACAAACTCCCAGTTACAAAAACACCAAGATTCACGAGTGAGCAACTCAACTACCACAAAAATCATTACAATGATTAACACACCAAAGGAAGCTGAAGATATGAAAATTTTATCTAAAAGAACAGAAGAGGTTTCTTTCAAAACATCCCAGCCCAGGTGGTCCAAAATTACCTTGAGGTTAATGATTTTATAGATGTATATTATGCATATCCTTTATGAAAATCACTCTAACAAGGAGATTCTAATAAAGATGTGCTGTTTGAAATAGGCTGGAAATACTAAGATAGGGAAGCCCCCACCTTTCAGAATATTTGCACCATATGCTTTCATTAGAACTGAGAGTGTAAATAGTGAATCATAAGTCCCCCAAACATGGATCTTTTGTTAAATCTAAATCAGAAGTATGACTTTTTTTTTTCTTAAACTAAAAACTGAATAATTTAAAAGCTCACAGTTCTATCTTGGTAAACTAATATTCATACATAATTTTTTAATGTTTCACTAAAACTACTGAACCACCAAAGTATTCTCTATATTAAACTGAAAGTAACTCTATATCATATTCAGGTAAAGGTTTCTGATAATAAGATAGGCCTATGATTTAACATTACCATACTTAGCAAATTCTCTGTGTTGTATGGGTTTGAATTGTTTCTACCATACACTTTATGTTATCTTAACTTGTTCAATTCTTTTAAAAATATATAGTCACACAATTATATTTGTTGGACTAGGTATATAGCTTGGAATTCTCAGTGATCATTTGAACACTTTCTTTAAATTAAATAATGTATTCGAATATTGCCCTTTCAGCATTGCTCTTTCATGGATAGGAGCAGCAACAGACCTATTCATGAATTTTTCCAAACTTAAGGAAAAAATTGCATTTGGAGACAAATCACAGATTTACTCATTCCTCCTGTAAGTTGTTCAGTGCATGGAGCAGGGCACTCAAAGCTGGTGCTCTGGAACAACTCAGAGGGATGGAGTGGGGAGGGAGGTGGGAGGAGGGGTTCAGGATGGGGGACACATGTACAACTGTGGCTGGTTCATGTCGATGTATGGCAAAAACCACCACAATATTGTAAAGTAATTAGCCTCCAATTAAAATAAATTAATTAAGAAAAATCAATGATGAATGAAAGATTGAACATGAAAATATAAAAACGTCTACATTTTCATCATTTCTCTATTCAACTTTCTATGGAAAGTTGTGACTGCAGTTATAACTGCATTTTCTATTTAAGATTAAATTTGATGTCGTTCTTTCACAGAGATTGGTAGCTGGAAAACAATAAAGATTTAAAACTAAGCACTGAAGAAGACCACTCCTGGTTAGGCCAGGATCCAGTACTGCAACTATTTTAATCCACAAAGATTAATTTTTGTAACAAAGATTTATAAGAACGTGGATGCTCAGAAGCAGCTAGAGAAATAGTCTTCTCTTTGAAAAGAGTTGAAGCAAGTCCCCAGACTCCATTTAGACCCACTTGAGTGCTTTATTCATAAGTTGGCTTTCAAATTCCACAAAGACTGCTTTTTGTTTTCAGATCTTCAGGGGAGCCTTGTAATTCCCAGTGTCAAGGGCAAAACAGAATCTGTGATCTGCAAGCAACTCAGCTCATCAGCATGAATTATTGCTCTGCCAGGCTTGTAAACAAATGTAATCAGAAGCCTTACGCAGAGGCACTGGGGAGGGTGTCCCTTCCCCCTGTCTGCTCTTTCCCGGTCTCTTTCCACTCTCCCATGAACTGTTGGCTCCCCACCCTGTTGATTGTTCTTCTTCTTCACCTTCTCCCTGGGTTGCCACATCTGCCTTCCTGGCTCCAGCTAAATTTTCTATTATGATAACTTCTAATTACATATTTTCAGCATCAGCCTTTGGCAGAAGCTCCACACCTGTATTTCCAACTGCCTACTAAATGCAACTCTAACCACCAAATCCAAAACTGGCTCATGCTTTCCTGCCTCCCTCGAGCCCATATTTGTTTTTCTGTGAGCACTCCCATTCTGAGCTGATGTCTCTGCTTCATGTTGCCAGTGCTGCACAAAAAGAAAACCTGACTCCTTCCTCTCCTTTACTCCCACACTCTCCCACAACAGCCAGCCAGTCATCAGATCACTTCGATCCATCCTAACTCAGGACCTCTCCAGAACTGGTCCTGCTTGGGAACTATTACCTGCTATCACTCTCTCCCCATTTCTTAATAGGATGATTTCCAGCCCCCCATTTGTCTGAATCTCACTACGCATCTCTCTCCCATCCAAGCAGCATTATTTCTCAAATGTTAAATATTTCGCTCTTCACTTTAAATTTGTAGTGATGAATATACTTACTTTTCTCATGGCAAAACACACCTCATAAAGTTTTGGGTTGGCCAAAAATTTCATTTGTTTTATTCCATATCATCTTATAAACAAACTTTTTGGCCAACATCATAGAACTTGATGAAACTGACAAACATTAGTGCTAATTTATTTTACTCTTGACAAATTACTTTAAGGATTTGCTTCATGTTCTCAATAAACATCAATACTCATTGGCCCAGTATCCAGACACACAGCCATCACCTGCATCCTAGACATGAGCTCCCACCATTTTCCCCATAAATATTTTAGTTTGGACATTGAAATTTGTGCATTCTTCATTACTGGTGCCTTTAACAGTTCCTGGAACGCAGAAAGCACTGAATAAATGTTTGCTGAACAGATGAAGTTGTTCTCTGCAGTTCCTCTCTGTGAAGCCCTTATGTTCTCTGCTGTTACATATTCTGCTCTCTCTGCTTGGAAACTTGTTTCTGCTCTTTTGAATCTGGCTAAAAACTGCTACCCTTTCTGCAAAGTCTAGCTGACATTTGACCTTTTGACTAATTATCATTGATTCAGCAACTGTTTATTGAGCACATACCAAGAACTTGATGCAAAGGACACAATAACCACAATTTCATGTGTGAAACACAAAGAATTATTAATACAAGACAACTGCATACTTATTTATAGACATTCCTGTATATTCCCTCATATGTAGCTGCCTCCTCCTGTCCACTCCATTTTTTAAAATCATTCAGAACTACTGTATTAATTTCGGAAAATCTCTCTCCAAGTTAATCTGATATACTTTTAGACTGCATTTTATTACACTATACTTTTATTACAACATACTATATGTTTCCCCTAAAATGAGCACAAATTCTAGCAAATAGTAGGCCATCAATAAATGGGGCTTATTTGTGTAATTATGCTGAGCATACAATATAGTAAAATGAGCCTATGCTTTTGATCAGACTGCCGAGTTGAAGTGCAGAGTGACTTATGTAATTAGGATGTNAAACCAAGCAATTTACTGAAACAAAGAGCAATTTTAATAAAAGCCTACATAATTTCAATATTAAAAGTACCTTGAGAAACCAGAAGAAGCAAAATTTTAAGAGAACTACCTCAAAATAAATAGGAAAGAAAACTGGACTTTTTTGAATAGCTATCAGTTACAAGGTACCATGGTCAGTGTTTATAAAGATGTCCTTATTCAATTCTTCCACAGTTTCCTTGGGAAAATTATATGTAAGAAGACTAAGTTTAATGTGTTCATGATCAAATATGCTAAAATGAAGATACAGGTTTTGAGCAAGTATCCAAATCTAGATGACTACTCCTCTACAATATTTTACCATTCACAGAGCATAGTACTGTTGAACTTTAGGGTCACCTTAAATTCATGACCAAAAAGATGGGAGTTTTATTTTTAAAGAGAGGGTTAAAAGTATATGAAGACCTTTTTTCTCTTTTAAAAATAAAATCAAGCACTACTAAGTCAATTTACAATTTTTCTCGGTTTATGACTTTGTAAATAAACATGGCACTGTTTTTGGTACTGTGTTAGACTGATTTGTTTTCACAGCCGAAACTGAAGCCATGGACTAGCATTTCTGGTCTGGTTATAACAATATAATTTATAGCATATTAGCCTTTTCATATCATATTGATTTTTCATGCTGAAGGGCTTCCAAAGCCGCAACAGAAGCTAGTTCTGTGCTAAGGAATAACAGTTTCAAATTAAACATAAAGGCATGTGCCAATTCGAATACTGAGTTGATATTTAAAAAATAACATTTGTTTCTTCTTAAAAACATTGTATTCACCCATGACTACGTTCATGTGATAAAAGAATCTTCAAACACAAAGATGAAAACCAAAAATAATTACTTACCAGAGCCAAGAATAAGAGCTGTCACCACATATTGAACTCGAAGGTCCCAGCCTGAGAAAAAAATAATCACTTGAAATAATTCAAAAAGAAATTGATTATATGAAATAAAATAAGGAAAAATGTAAACCAAGATTCAGGAAGTATTTACAAATCATTTGTTCCTTAGATTGTGAAGTACTTTGTTCACAGAATGTTTTCAATGCTGAATCACATATGAAGAGCCTTGTTTATCCCTTTAAACACTATTTGAGAAGTCCTCAATTCCCAAATGGCTCAGCAGGTTAAAGAATCCACCCACAACACAGCAGCCACAGGAAACGTGGGTCGGGAGGACCCCCTGGAGGAGGAAATGGCAGTCCTGAAAGATTCCATGGACAGAGGAGCCTGGCTACAAAGGGCTGCAAAGAGTCTGACATGACTGAGCGCATGCAACAAGATTTTAGCACGTTAGGTTTTGGAGTAGAAGCTTCTCGGTCCCAATCCCTGATTTCCTCAACTTTTTAGGCAAATAATGCTTTAAAGCCAAAACAAACTAAAAAGATTTCACTCTGCTTTATTCCTTTGCTTGTTCCTGAAACCAAATTTAATTTTAAGTGTCTATATTTGGGCTTCCCTGGTGGTTCAGTCTGTAAACAATCCACCTGTGTGTAGAAGACCCAGGATTTGATCCCTGACTCAGGAAGATCCCCTGGAGAAGGGAATGGCAACCCACTCCAGTATTCTTGCCTGGAGAATCCCATGGACAGAGGAGCCTGGCGGGCTGCAGTCCATGAGGTCGCAAAGAATCAAGACATGACTGAATGACTACCACTTTCTCTTTTTCATATTTGAGTCAAGAAACAAAAACCAAACTTTAGAAAATTTTTTCATTATTTACACAAATAATTGTATTTTGAAATATTTTTAAACATGAAATATTTTATTATATTTGCCTCTTCACACAAAATATTCCAGATTCCTTCAGAAAAACAACATTATACACAACTTCCACATATGAAGTCAAATGAAGTCAGTATTGTTTCATTTCTATAATTCAGTCCGCAGGTCAGTTCAGTTCAGTCGCTCAGTCCTGTCTGACTCTGCGACCCCATGGACTATAGCATGCCAGGCCTCCCTGTCCGTTACCAACTCCCAGAATTTACTCAAACTCATGTCCATTGAGTTGACGATGCCATCCAACCATCTCCTCTGTCGTCCCCTTCTCCTCCACCTTCAATCTTTCCCAGCATCAGGGTCTTTTCCAATGAATGACTCGGTCTTCGCATCAGGTGGCCAAAGTATTGGAGCTTCAGCTTCAACATCAGTCCTTCCAATGGAATCCAGTCCACAGACTCCTTTAAATTCGGCCAAATGCTCAATGGTCTGGATATTCATTCCTTTCCACCACCAACCCCCCAACTCTGAGATAGTCATCTCCTTTCTTCAACAGAGAGCCCTTCCTCNACCATACTCAATAAATATTCTCCCAGAATATTTATGAGAAGTCTAGCAGGGCAAGCAATTTTACCAGGATCACTGTACCTTGGTAGATTTAAAGCTCCATAAATTATATTAGTGACCTACTCTGTAATATTTTATCTAGAAAAATCTAAGTCCCAAAGCAACTATCAGATACTATCCATTTTTCTAGCTTCCTGGAAGAAAAAAGATCTNAGCAATTTTACCAGGATCACTGTACCTTGGTAGATTTAAAGCTCCATAAATTATATTAGTGACCTACTCTGTAATATTTTATCTAGAAAAATCTAAGTCCCAAAGCAACTATCAGATACTATCCATTTTTCTAGCTTCCTGGAAGAAAAAAGATCTCAGAGCTGGCATAGTGGCATTTCAAAATCTATGACTGTGAAAGAGCACCATTTTAAGAGTAAATCACTCTGAATTAGAATCCAGATTTGTGGCAGATGCCTCTGAGTTCAAATTTCAGCTCACTCACTTTCTATTTGTCCTCAGATTTTGCTAAATCTTAATTTTCTCATCTGTAAAATGGGTATGATAATAATAATTATGCCTACCATTTAGGGATGTTTGGAAGATTAGATTAAGCCAGACACCTGGTTTACACCCAGTACTTGTTAGCTGGTAGAAATTGTGGTAGTAGAAATTGTAATAGGAGTAGCGGTTACATCAAAAATTATAGAAGTAAAATCCAAGCAGATGTATCTGGAAAAACTATAAAAGGCATTGTACATAATTATGAGTGGGAAAGTAGAGGAGATTTGTGAATGCCAAAGCCCACTTGATTTCATGAGAATTTGGACTCTGGAAGCAGGCTTGACGTATGAGTATAGTTTCACCAAAACCTAATCGATTCTATGATCTCAGTTTAAAGAAAGATTCTGCCATTTCTAAGAGGTCTCAGCAAATGAAAATCCATAAATTAAAGATCATTAATGCATCTTTAGTATAGATTAGAAGTTAGGATATTTTGATCTGATAGCAAAATTTGTATCAATTTGGCAAGTATACCCTTACAGAGGAGATGGGTACATCAAGCTGTCTAACAATTGCTTCTCAGATTATCTCCCTTCTCTGCAATGAATCAAGTATACACCTGAAGAAATTTTGGCAACCAGCAACCATTTCCTTTTAGGAAGAGAATATTTGATTTATGTCTACAGTTCTAATTACCAAGGTGGCAATTTAGCTTATTCACATCAGCATTTTGTGAATTTAGTTATCAATTCCACGGGCATTAATAAACTCCAGAAGTTCTAAAACAGCATTTCAGAGATGGAGAAACTTAAATCCAGTCCCTGGTATGTCATAATGTTAAAAAGATATGTCTAATCTATGATTTCTTATCTAGCCAGACATTGGCCTCACTAGATGATGCCTTTCTAAACTATTTCATTATAACAAACTCCAACTCCATGCTAAGTTCCTTCAAGAGAAAACTGTGTGTTGTAGAACCAGTTAAGCTCTAGTTAAGAACATGTATAATTATCATGCATTTCTTATAGCAGAAATCTCTCACTGATACGTTATATTCATGACACAAGGGAAAACATGAGAAAAGAGTAAAAAAAAATAGGCATCAGGGAGAAAATTAATTAAACATAGACTCTATACTGATGCCTGTATCTTTCTTTTTATTCTATATATTAGTTGGAAAAAGAGATAAGAGAGATAATTCCAGGGTTAAAATTAATAGACTAAATAAAAGCTTAGATACAGACTTTTCATTTTAGTTTCTGCTTCTGTGAAACAATATGTTCTGCTCTATCTTTAGACTCAGCCTTTTCTTTGTGAATTGCTTGAAGTGAACGGTGTTTCTAATATATTCAAAAATTTGGCACTCTGTTCAACAGCAGTACTCTCATGAAGGGAAAATACCATGTACTCTCATACGCCCCGCCAGTAGGATGATACAAGGACATCCATCACTTTACATTCTTTACAGAGCGGTGTCTTCATAATTATAGGATCACAATTTCATTTGCAAGCTACATGGAGAAACTCCATTTCCTACTTTAAAAAGGACATTTTATAGATTACCTAAAATTTTGATTTCTCATAAAATGCAAACTTTATAACCTGGTTCAGAATGAAATGTGGCATTTCTGAGAAATTAAGTAAAAACATTTTTTATAGTTTCACATCTCAGGGAATTTCTCCCTTAATGTTTAGTTACCGCTGAACAAAAGTTGTTAATTTTTTAAAAAATAATTTGCATGGACTTACAGGTAAATATTCGCTAATGTTTTGTTCCTACTCTTCTAAGAAGGGTAAACACCGAGTATAGGATCTTCAAAAAGGTTACATTAGCAACAAAGTTCCTCTTAAGAGTTTTTATAAGACACCTTTGTGATCAGTAGGTCCTATGTTGAAGTTGAGTAAAACTGAATTAAATCACTTCAGGTAGAAGGGGGTAGAGTATGGGGTAGAACAGGCTTATGGCTTTGTTTGATACTTCTTTTGGCCAGAGAATGGCTACATGCCATTGAATCAGAAACCAAACTTACTTTCATTCTCTTCTCAGTGGGTTTCCGCCCAGACCTACCGTCAAGTATCACTCAGAGACAGTTTGCGTTTGTGTGAGTGTGTACACATGGGCGTGTGTATCCCATAGGGTAAGGAAATGTTCTTGACCTTGACAGGGACTTTAGGTAGATACTGATGAAATAATAAAAGAAAAAATAAGCCATTTAAAAACTTGCTTTGGTTATATAGATGCAATGTTACATTTTATGTGTACTGTTGACATTTCTGTATAATTTCCATGCAGAAAAATAATTGGACATATAANTGTTCTTGACCTTGACAGGGACTTTAGGTAGATACTGATGAAATAATAAAAGAAAAAATAAGCCATTTAAAATCTTACTTTGGTTATATAGATGCAATGTTACATTTTATGTGTACTGTTGACATTTCTGTATAATTTCCATGCAGAAAAATAATTGGATATATAATTATACATGTGTCAGCTCAACTTATATAAATTTCATTTGATTATATCATCAAAAATCTGTTCATATGGTCATGTAGACACCATTTTTTATAGGTTATTGCTCATGTAGCAAGGCCATCTGCTCTCAAATTTTAAGAATAGGAAGCAGATTCAGTTTATAGTCAGGGAAATTGGTATTCTACAAAAAGAAAAGAAAGAAAAAACAGGAAAATTATTTGAACACAAATGAGGAGTGTAATTTCATCCTAGAAAATATATTCTAATCAAGCAAAGACGTTACTTATTCTTTATTATTCAGATTTCAACAAGGATGATCGCAGCTAATCTGTGATAAATTATACAATCATTATGAATAAATACTTCAGTGACTGCAAAGAAAATAATGCTTGACTCTTACTTTATCAAAATAGTGGATTTTTTTGATCGGAGAATTATACTGAGTACATAAATGACTGAATTCATTTCAATCAGATTTTTAGGATGTACCCATGGTAATAAGTGGATTGTTACCATTATTAACACATGACTTGGGGAAATTTGTTCATTTTACTTTATTAGTTATTTATGCAACATATGTAGGGGTTTTGTTTTTTCTTTTTTGCCTGATTAGTATTAAGTGCCATTCTAGTTGCTGAAGACACCATGGAGAATCAGACACAAAAGATTTTTGCTTTCAAGGATTTTCTATTCTAGTGGGAAGATTAGAGAATTTATAAATGCCTTTTGGGAGATGTAAAGAAGGTGCTTCAGGAATTCAGAGAGGGATGAGATCACTCCTGCTTGGCAAATGGATGGACAAGAGAGCTTCATTAACAGCAGTTTCATGACTTCATCATATCATCTGCTACACTGATTCCTTTTTATCTAACCCTGCTGTACCCTTTTCTTTCCTTGTTCATATATTAAATATTAGTTATATCCCATGAAATTCACTTAATGACCCTCTGCGAGTTGCATTTGAAATGCACCGCATGTTACGCTGTGGTAATAAGTACTAAGGTAGGTTGGAAGGCCATCACTGGGAGACTGGGTCCAGGAATTGGCAACAGAAACGGAAGGTTCTTCCGACTGAAGAATTATGACAGAAGAAAGGAGAAAGTGCAAAGCTTCTGGAAAAATGTTTTTATGTTCACACTAACCAAGATCTTTGGCCTTAAGATCTTCTCACTGTACATTGTCCCTTGGGAAATCTTAAGCACATTCATCCAAGACTCCAATTACTATTTGCAGAACAACTTTATTTTACGTGTATGTATATATATAAATACACACAGATGCCTGTGGGTTAAGACCTGAAACTCCCATTCTGGCATCCATCTGAGCTGGGGTCTCAGTCTTTTTCCCATCACATTAATTTCCATATCTCCAAACTTGAGTAACCAGTAAAACTCATCTTTCCTCCTATAAGTGACTGTGTCAGAATGAAAACTCCCATTCTCATGTGAGTTTTGTAAGAATGTATGAAAATAGTATGTAAGAACGAAAACCCCCATATTCTTTTACTTCTCTTTATTAAAGTCAGAAAGCAAGTCTCCCTGAGTTTATCTCCAAAGCATCATCTAAGAGTGTCTATTCCCCTCTCATATGCCACAGCCTCACTCAAGACTATCTTTACACAGCTGGCTTATCTATGGCAGACCTTGTGTGTTCCCTGCTCCCTGGGTCTGTCATTCACTCACTCATGTGCTGCCAATGTGGTCTGATTTGTAACTGTGCAGTCTCACATTTGCTGCTCTGGCTGCCCATTCCCTACTCTCATATATGCTCTATTTACAACCAAAGCACCAACTTGTTCACAGTTTTGCAAACACACCATTTCATGCCTCAACGCCTTATTGGCTACAATGGCTTCTGTCTGAGATGACTTCACCCTTCTGCTCTTTAAGCATCATTTTCTGTGTGAAGGTTGCCCCTAACTCCATACAGTACCACTTTCTGCTCCAACAGTCCCTGGACAGTTCCATTTCCATCACATTTTGCTTGTAAAGTATGTCCCATTCTCTCCCCATACTCTGATCTATTTGTGGGAAGGCACAACATTTTCTTTTCATCTTTGTACCCCCAGTACCTAATACACATGATTACCCCAATACATGATTATTAAACCAAAGTGGAAAATGTTACAAGAGCAAAAACGAATCTAAGATCACAGTGAAAGGAGACGTCTTTATTGTTCTGTGTATATCAGAGGCATCTTCTGGAAGAAGAGAGCATTTACACTGAACCTGACCTAAGGATGGGGAAGATTTCAGAAGATGAGGATCAGTGGAAAAGTCATGCTCAGGATAGGAAAGAATGAGATGAAATTAGGATGCAAGAGGGAAAATAAAGAACCAAGACTTATTATAGAACATTGGAANAATTGGTATTCTACAAAAAGAAAAGAAAGAGAAAACAGGAAAATTATTTGAACACAAATGAGGAGTGTAATTTCATCCTAGAAAATATATTCTAATCAAGCAAAGACGTTACTTATTCTTTATTATTCAGATTTCAACAAGGATGATCGCAGCTAATCTGTGATAAATTATACAATCATTATGAATAAATACTTCAGTGACTGCAAAGAAAATAATGCTTGACTCTTACTTTATCAAAATAGTGGATTTTTTTGATCGGAGAATTATACTGAGTACATAAATGACTGAATTCATTTCAATCAGATTTTTAGGATGTACCCATGGTAATAAGTGGATTGTTACCATTATTAACACATGACTTGGGGAAATTTGTTCATTTTACTTTATTAGTTATTTATGCAACATATGTAGGGGTTTTGTTTTTTCTTTTTTGCCTGATTAGTATTAAGTGCCATTCTAGTTGCTGAAGACACCATGGAGAATCAGACACAAAAGATTTTTGCTTTCAAGGATTTTCTATTCTAGTGGGAAGATTAGAGAATTTATAAATGCCTTTTGGGAGATGTAAAGAAGGTGCTTCAGGAATTCAGAGAGGGATGAGATCACTCCTGCTTGGCAAATGGATGGACAAGAGAGCTTCATTAACAGCAGTTTCATGACTTCATCATATCATCTGCTACACTGATTCCTTTTTATCTAACCCTGCTGTACCCTTTTCTTTCCTTGTTCATATATTAAATATTAGTTATATCCCATGAAATTCACTTAATGACCCTCTGCGAGTTGCATTTGAAATGCACCGCATGTTACGCTGTGGTAATAAGTACTAAGGTAGGTTGGAAGGCCATCACTGGGAGACTGGGTCCAGGAATTGGCAACAGAAACGGAAGGTTCTTCCGACTGAAGAATTATGACAGAAGAAAGGAGAAAGTGCAAATCTTCTGGAAAAATGTTTTTATGTTCACACTAACCAAGATCTTTGGCCTTAAGATCTTCTCACTGTACATTGTCCCTTGGGAAATCTTAAGCACATTCATCCAAGACTCCAATTACTATTTGCAGAACAACTTTATTTTACGTGTATGTATATATATAAATACACACAGATGCCTGTGGGTTAAGACCTGAAACTCCCATTCTGGCATCCATCTGAGCTGGGGTCTCAGTCTTTTTCCCATCACATTAATTTCCATATCTCCAAACTTGAGTAACCAGTAAAACTCATCTTTCCTCCTATAAGTGACTGTGTCAGAATGAAAACTCCCATTCTCATGTGAGTTTTGTAAGAATGTATGAAAATAGTATGTAAGAACAAAAACCCCCATATTCTTTTACTTCTCTTTATTAAAGTCAGAAAGCAAGTCTCCCTGAGTTTATCTCCAAAGCATCATCTAAGAGTGTCTATTCCCCTCTCAGATGCCACAGCCTCACTCAAGACTATATTTACACAGCTGGCTTATCTATGGCAGAGACCTTGTGTGTTCCCTGCTCCCTGGGTCTGTCATTCACTCACTCATGTGCTGCCAGTGTGGTCTGATTTGTAACTGTGCAGTCTCACATTTGCCGCTCTGGCTGCCCATTCCCTACTCTCATATATGCTCTATTTACAACCAAAGCACCAACTTGTTCACAGTTTTGCAAACACACCATTTCATGCCTCAACGCCTTATTGGCTACAATGGCTTCTGTCTGAGATGACTTCACCCTTCTGCTCTTTAAGCATCATTTTCTGTGTGAAGGTTGCCCCTAACTCCATACAGTACCACTTTNCGTGTATGTATATATATAAATACACACAGATGCCTGTGGGTTAAGACCTGAAACTCCCATTCTGGCATCCATCTGAGCTGGGGTCTCAGTCTTTTTCCCATCACATTAATTTCCATATCTCCAAACTTGAGTAACCAGTAAAACTCATCTTTCCTCCTATAAGTGACTGCGTCAGAATGAAAACTCCCATTCTCATGTGAGTTTTGTAAGAATGTATGAAAATAGTATGTAAGAACGAAAACCCCCATATTCTTTTACTTCTCTTTATTAAAGTCAGAAAGCAAGTCTCCCTGAGTTTATCTCCAAAGCATCATCTAAGAGTGTCTATTCCCCTCTCAGATGCCACAGCCTCACTCAAGACTATATTTACACAGCTGGCTTATCTATGGCAGAGACCTTGTGTGTTCCCTGCTCCCTGGGTCTGTCATTCACTCACTCATGTGCTGCCAATGTGGTCTGATTTGTAACTGTGCAGTCTCACATTTGCTGCTCTGGCTGCCCATTCCCTACTCTCATATATGCTCTATTTACAACCAAAGCACCAACTTGTTCACAGTTTTACAAACACACCATTTCATGCCTCAATGCCTTATTGGCTACAATGGCTTCTGTCTGAGATGACTTCACCCTTCTGCTCTTTAAGCATCATTTTCTCTGTGAAGGTTGCTCCTAACTCCATACAGTACCGCTTTCTGCTCCAACAGTCCCTGGACAGTTCCATTTCCATCACATTTTGTTTGTAAAGTATGTCCCATTCTCTCCCCATACTCTGATCTATTTGTGGGAAGGCACAACATTTTCTTTTCATCTTTGTACCCCCAGTACCTAATACACATGATTACCCCAATACATGATTATTAAACCAAAGTGGAAAATGTTACAAGAGCAAAAACGAATCTAAGATCACAGTGAAAGGAGACGTCTTTATTGTTCTGTGTATATCAGAGGCATCTTCTGGAAGAAGAGAGCATTTACACTGAACCTGACCTAAGGATGGGGAAGATTTCAGAAGATGAGGATCAGTGGAAAAGTCATGCTCAGGATAGGAAAGAATGAGATGAAATTAGGATGCAAGAGGGAAAATAAAGAACCAAGACTTATTATAGAACATTGGAATCTCAAGCCTTCTATGGTTTCTATAGAAATCAAATTTACCTTATTTAAAAGATGAAATTTTTAAAACTAAATTAAGCTACATACCAGCTTATGTGCAGACTAAACTACACAGATAAAAAGTAGATTGTACTGTGTGTAAAGGGGGAAATATTGATTAAAGGAGTACTTTATTCTGTATATGACTGTGTTACAAACACTCTATAGGAAAACACTAGTTCTTACTAAGAACTATTATTTATAGATTTCTTACCTCATCTCTCAAGGTATACAACACATTGTTAAATTGATTATCTTCATATCTAATACCTTCATACCATACTTCATGCAAATACCTTCATAATACACTGCATGCAAAAGTAGAAAGTCAAGAAACATCTGGAGTAACAGACAAATTTGGCCTTGGACTGCGGAATGAAGCAGGGCAAAGCTAATAGAGTTTTGCCAAGAGAATGAACTGGTCGTAGCAGACAACACAAGAGAAGACTCTATACACAGACATCACCAGGTGGTCAACACTGAAATCAGACTGATTATATTCTTTGCAGCCAAAGATGCAGAAGCTCTATACAGTCAGCAAAAATAAGACCAGGAGCTGACTGTGGCTCAGATTATGAACTCCTTATTGTCAAATTCAGATATAAATTGAGGAAAGTGGAGAAAACTACTAGACCATTCAGGTATGACCTAAATCAAATCCCTTACAACTATACAGAGGAAGTGAGAAATAGATTGAAGGGACTAGATCTGATAGACAGAGTGTCTGAACAACTATGGACAGAGGTTCATGACGTTGTACAGGAGAAAGGAATCAAGACCATCCCCAAGAAAAAGAAATGCCAAAAAGTAAAATGCCTGTCTGAGGACACCTTACATATAGCTATGAAAACAAGGGAAGTGAAAAGCAAAGGAGAAAAGGAAAGATATACTCATCTGAATGCAGAGTACCAAAGAAGAGCAAGGAGAGATAAAGAAGCCTTCTTCAACACTCAATGCAAAGAAATAGAGGAAAACAACAGAATGGGAAAGACTAGAGATCTCTTCAAGAAAATTAGAGATACCAAGGGAATATTTCATGCAAAGATGAGATCAATAGACGACAGAAATGTTAGGGACCTAACAGAAGCAGAAGATATTATGAAGTGGTGGCAAGAATACACAGAAGAATTATACAAAAAAAATCTTCACGACCCAGATACTCATGATGGTGTGATCACTCACCTAGAGCCAGATATCCTGGAATGTGAAGTCAAATGGGCTTTAAGAAGCATCACTATGAACAAAGCTAATGGAGGTGATGGAATTCTAGGTGAGCTATTACAAATCCTGAAAGATGATGCTGTGAAAGTGCTGCACTCAATATGCCAGCTAATTTGGAAAATTCAGCAGTGGCCACAGAACTGGAAAAGGTCAGTTTTCATTCCAATCCCAAAGAAAGGCAATGCCAAGAAATGCTCAAACTATCGCACAATTATACTCATCTCACACACTAGTAAAGGAATGCTCAAAATCCTCCAAGTCAGGCTTCAGCAATACGTGAACCGTGAACTTTCAGATGTTCAAGCTGGTTTTAGAAAAGGCAGAGGAACCAGAGATCAAATTGCCAACATCCAATGGATAATTGAAAAAGCAAGAGAGTTCCAGAAAAACATCTATTTCTGCTTTATTGACTATGCCAAAACCTTTGACTGGATCACAATAAACTGTGGAAAATTCTAAAAGAAATGAGAATACCAGACCACCTGACCTGCCTCTAGAGAAATCTGTTTGCAGGTCAGGAAGCAACAGTTAGAACTGGACGTGGAAGAACAAACTGGTTCCAAATAGGAAAAGGAGTACCTCAAGGCTGTATATTGTCACCCTGCTTATTTACCTTCTATGCAGAGTGCATCATGAGAAACACTGGGCTGGAAGAAGCACAAGCTGCAATCATGATTGCCAGGAGAAATATCAGTAACCTCAGATATGCAGATGACACCACCCTTATGGCAGAAAGTGAAGAAAAACTAAAGAGCCTCTTGATGAAAATGAAAGTGGAGAGTGAAAAAGTTGGCTTAACGCTCAACATTCAGAGATCTAAGATCATGGCATTCAGTACCATCACTTCATGGCAAATAGATGGGGAAATAGT
>SJYW01007711.1:319185-341284 GCA_006410735.1 Raphicerus campestris
ACTTCACTTTCTCTTTTCACTTTCATTCATTGGAGAAGGAAATGGCAACCCACTCCAGTATTCTTGCCTGGAGAATCCCAGGAACGGGGGAGCCTGGTGGGCTGCCATCTATGAGGTCACACAGGGTTGGACAAGACTGAAGCAACTTAGCAGCAGCAGCAGAGATTCTGAAATGCACAATGGTGCAGAGCTCAAAACCCATTATTAAAAGCAACAAGTGGGAGGAGAGAAAGTGGAAACAGATACAATATTTTAATGACTGTAGACCTTACCCCTTATGCAGGGTCATCTTTTTTCCTGTTTTATTCAAACATTCTCTCCTTCAAATTTTCAGCAGAATTGCAATTACTGTTTCAATCATGACATTAAATTCCAAACACTTCATTCATTCCTGAACTATTGAAGGTCTTCACCAACCACCTTTCAGTTCTTAATTTCTGTCCATCAGTCATTCCTATATAGATTTTGCTGCCAGCTGTATCTTGCCATAATCCCACCATCATTTTTCATCTCTACCCTAAATTTTGAAAGACTTCATTATCTTACAGAGTTCCTGAGGTCTCCACAATCGCCTCCTTAATCATGTTGAATAAACATGAATATAGCCCTTAACGTGTGGCAAATATTGTTCCTAGTGCTTCATGATAATAATTTAATCTTCTTGGCCACACTGTGAGTCATTTTTATTATCTCCCATTAAAAAATGAGGTAACGTAGGCAGAGTGATCCAGAATACATTTCCCTGGGTTAAGAAGGTAGTCAGTGGTCAGTGATACTGGCCAAATTAAATGCTGGAAGTCTGGCTCCAGAGATGACGTTCCATGATCCAAGCACGTCCCCACCCCTCCACTCTTCTCCTCCACTGTAATTCAGTTCCTCAGTCACATTGCCTGCAGGATTATGAGTTCTTTCTGAGTGTGGTTAAATTCCCCATTCTTCTGCTTTAACCTCCCTTCTTCCTCCCCATATCTTCTTCCTTAGATATTTGTGAACGCATAGGGGGTCCAGCACTGGTGGGAGTTTGTACCACTAAGATAAAGAATAATAATGGAACATTCTTCCTCTCCAAGAGCCAACTGAAATCCTACTGTCTCCAAGAACCCAGGCCAGAAGAGATGGTTGCATCTCCTCAAATGTGGATTTCACAGAGCTGGTGTGATGCACAATCTGGTAACTATAGGGGTTTCCCTGAGAAGTGGAGCATTATTACCCAGACCAATCCATATGTGTACAGACGCACATTCACACACAGAGCTTGATTTATTATAGGAACTGGCTCAGATGGTTATCATAGTTGAGAACTCCTACAATCTGCTACTTGCAAAATGAAGAACCAGAAAAGTTAGTGGTATAATTCACTCCAAGTGTGAAGGCCAGAGAACCAGAGAAGCTGATGGAGCAGCTCTCAGGCCAAGGTTAAAGGCCTGAGGACAGGAGTTTCCTAGGCAAAAGTCTCAAATTGCAATGTCTAGAGAAGTAGGTGCTTTGATATCTAGGGGCAGGAAAAGATGTGCATCCCAGCATAAGAAGAGAGGAAATTCACCCTTCCTTCTTTTTGTTGTATTGGAGCCTCCAAAGGCTTGGTGAGGGTGGTTCTCTTCACTGAATCTACCTCATCAAATGCTACTCTGCTCCAGAAATGCCCTCACAGATACACCCAGAAATGATGATTGAACAGCTCTGTGAGCCTCTCTTAGGCCAGTCAGTGGACATACAAAATTAACCATCACAGCAATCAACTCTAAAATTATTCTTGTAGTTGAATATTGCATCTCTCCACCAAAAATATTCCTTCAAGACAGGGACTATTGCATTTATCAAATGGGGTCCTACCTAGGCATTAAGCTCTTTTGAAAGTGCTAAAAAAAAAAAAATGGTTGAATAAAGTACCTGTTACATAGTTTACAGATCAATAGCTCATCTTTCCCCCAGTTAGTTCACTTCAGTGGCTCAGTCATGTTCGAGTTTTTGCAGCCCCATGAATTGCAGAATGCCAGGCTTCCCTGTCCATAACCAGCTCCTGGAGCTTGCTCAAACTCATGTCCATTGAGTCAGTGATGCCATCCAACCATCTCATCCTCTGTTGTCCCTTATCCTCCCGCCTTCAGTCTTTCCCAGCATCAGGGTCTTTTCCAGTAAGTCAATTCTTCGCATCAGGTGGTCAAAGTATTGGAGCTTCAGCATCAGTCCTTCCAATGAATATTTAGTACCAGTACCCATTTCCCACAGTACCTAGCATCACTCCTTGCAAATCAAAGTTCTATAAACATTTAAAACTAATAGTGAAAATTAAGAAAAATTTGAGCAAGACAATGAGAAGAACAGAAACAAGAAAGCAATGAAATTGCCAGCTATTTGAATATTGAAAGAATCAGTACTCACACAGAAATCAAGCAATCCTTTGAAATGAATTTTCAAAAAACTTTTCACCCTCTTTTACAGTGAAATTATCAAGGTCAGGGAAGTTTTCACATAAAAAATAGATATGTACTGATATTCACTTTTTAGACACCTTTTAGAAAATAAGTGATTATAGCCTGTATCCATGGATGTAGCTCACAATTCCACTTCCATTTAGGGGATATAAATTAGCTTTCTAAAATCCTAAAGTGACTTGCTCAGTATTGAGCCTAGTTAATGACAAGAATCTAAAAAGAATGTGGGCCTTTGGCCTGGATTTAAGTTCCTGATCTAAACACTTGGGCATTTTTCTAATTACAAAATGGAATTATAGCCATCTTCAATCCTAAATAATTTGGGCCAAATAGATTTTGCATGTGATATTTATGACCCATGTACCCTATTCTGTAAAACTTCCCCGAAAGACTCATTAAATCTATTTTATGTGAATTTTTCCCAGCCTCGTACTTTCATTAACTGGAAGAAAGAGAACGCAGCCTGCTCACAGTGCAACCAGAACCATGCCAAAGCCCTCACTTGATGGATGTCTTCCTAATGAATTAGATATATTGTAAACAAGTAGTACGTGCCAGCCCAAGGTTTTCATTAATTTTTCATTAATGAAATGCACCACTTAGCTTATTTGACATTTAAGTGAGTCACAGATTTAAACTAGAGGTCACCACAAAGGAGGCATTTTGCAAGTGTCACTGAAGGAACAAGCTAGACCTCTTAACTCAAATCCTGCCCCAAAC
This sequence comes from Raphicerus campestris, assembly GCA_006410735.1. Lineage (NCBI taxonomy): Eukaryota > Metazoa > Chordata > Mammalia > Artiodactyla > Bovidae > Raphicerus > Raphicerus campestris. The sequence goes on from SJYW01007711.1 coordinate 322,341, forward strand.
AATGCTCTGTTCACCACCAACATGTTAATAGAATTTGCAGTGAGTAAACGATACTATAATTACCTGCTAATGATGGAACCAGAGATCAAATTGCCAACATCCATCGGATCATAGAAAAAAATAAGAGAATTCCAGAAAAACATCTACTTCTGCTTCATTGACTACGCTGAAGCCTTTGACTGTGTGGACGTAGCTTCTGTCTTTCTCAATGGATCGTGGTTGGCTTGGGATTCAAGTAGAGCGAGTTTACNAAATCCTGCCCCAAACAATGCTCTGTTTACCACCAACATGTTAATAGAATTTGCAGTGAGTAAACAATACTATAATTACCTGCTAATGATGGAACCAGAGATCAAATTGCCAACATCCATCGGATCATAGAAAAAAACAAGAGACTTCCAGAAAAACATCTACTTCTGCTTCATTGACTACGCTAAAGCCTTTGACTGTGTGGACGTAGCTTCTGTCTTTCTCAATGGATCGTGGTTGGCTTGGGATTCAAGTAGAGCGAGTTTACAGGGGAAGTGACACATATTTCGAGTTCCTTGAAGCGTAAGAAGGTAAAGATGAACAGAAAATCTTTTTTTTTTTCTTCCCCAGGATATACACTGTCCATGTAAAAGAAAAGCAAAACTATATCGTTGAGCATACCTTGTGTTGGGCAGGAATTGGTGCCCATTTTAAATTGCACAAACGTTTATTATGCTGTGCCTGATATCATGTGAGGTACAGAGAATACATAGGAGTATACGAATTGCTTCCACATTCAAAGAGCTCATTTAGTGGCAGATATAGACATGTAATCAGACCAGGTAGTCAATAAGGATACAGGTAGTCAGTAAGAATACAGGTTCTTCCTGACCCAGGGATTGAACCCAGGTCTTCTGCATTGCAGGCAGATTCTTTTACCATCTGAGCCACCAGGGAAGCCCAAGAATACAGGTAGGCAATCAGAATACAGTATTCTTGGACTGTTTTCTCCAACCATAAAGTCATCTCAGACACAAGATATTCCAAACTTTGCTTCCAAATGCAGCAGCACATTTCTGAAGGAAAAACTGAGTAACAAATGAAAGGAAAGAAGAATGAATAATCCTTGTCTAAAAGGAGCATGCATCTCTTACAATTCTCTTGTAAGCACTCCAGTAGAACCATGGAGCTTTCTCTCTGGTTATACTCTGATCATCATTTTTCTATTGCCAAGCTGGTTTCTCTCTTCTGGTGGTCCTCTTGGGGTTCATTTATCTCCTTCCCTCTTTCAATCTGTCACCATTTACTTTTTCACTTAGAGTTTATTACTTCACATCAGCCAACTCCTCTGCAATACTGCTTCAGAGGGATCACCATTTCCCCATCCTCCAATTTCCTTGCAATTCCTCAGAAGAACAACACAAAAGATTTGTTTTCTTTTAGAGCACCTCTGCTAATCATTTAGTGAGGCAGACTAAGTGACAATAACAATAAACTTGCCTCAGAGTAACCAAGGAGAAAAGAAAACAACCCCAAACAAATCTGTACCGGTGATCCTCACTTTAAAAAAATGGGGAGGAGATTAAAATAGAGCTTCAGTTCAGTTCAGTCCAACTCTGTGGCCCCATGAATCACAGCATGGCAGGCCTCCCTGTCCATCACCAACCCCCGGAGTTCACCCAAATTCACGTCCATCGAGTCAGTGATGCCATCCAGCCATCTCATCCTCTGTTGTCCCCTTCTCCTCCTGCCCCCCATCCCTCCCAGTATCAGGGTCTTTTCCAATGAGTCAACTCTTCGCATGAGGTGGCCAAAGAACTGGAGTTTCAGCTTAAACAAGGCCTATTAAAACCTCCAATGTCTTTGCATCACCTATTACTGTTCCCACTCCATACAGCTCATTATGATGCCTCTCTTTAAATTAAAAAAATAAAAAGAGAAAGAAAGAAAAGAAAACCTCCAGTGGATTTTCCTGACTCAGGAATCAAACCAGGGTCTCCCATATTTCAGGCAGATTCTTTACTAGTTGAGCCACCAGGGAAGCCAAAGAATACTGGAGTGGGTGGTAGCCTAACCCTTTTCCACAGTATCTTCCTAATTCAGGAATTGGACTGGGGTCTCCTGCATTGCAGGCAGATTCTTTACCAGCTGAGCCACCAGGGAAGCCCCTTCAAATAAGAAAAACAATAACAACAGCTCATCTTCTAGCCTGTGAGGGTTTTCTTTCCAATCACCTCACCTCTTACCCTAATGATCAAAACAGTATGAGTTGTATAATTAGACTTCCCCTTTCCCGTTGGTCAAGTCTTTAACACTGAATAACCCAATATCATTTAGCTTTACATTCCTCAAGGCCAAGTTCACTAAAGATGTACCCTCCTTCAAAAACTTCCCCATGTCATAAAGACTCCTTCCTCCTAGAAAGTCATTTCTGCCCATTATGCAACAGACATGCAAGTCATGAGGACATGGGGAAGACATAGTGGAAGAAAGTGAAATGCATCCAATATGCATGTTATTTCCATCTGGAGAACTAGAAGTCAGGTGGAATCCCTCTCCTTTCCCTGTAGCTCTCTTTATCTTCTAATTTATTATGCTCAGACCCAGCTGCTTAAGTCATGCTGACCCTGCAACCCCTTGGACTGTAGCCCGTCTCACTCCTCTGGCCATGGGGTTTTCTAGGCAAGGATACTGGGGAGGGTTGCCCTTTCCTACTTCAGGGAATCTTCCTGACCCAGGGATCAAACCCTCATTTCCTGTGTCTCCTGCCTTGGCATGCAGATTCTTTACCACTGAGCCATGTGGGAAGGCCCTAATCAATTCTAGGATTATTTAATTTGCATAATAGTTAACTAATGAACAAATGTGCTGGTTCCACATATGTATTTAAATTACCTGCTTCTGATGAGAGACGTCTAAGGTACCAAGGCAGTGGCTGAGGAGATTTCCTTTCTTAATGTTTTCAGCCATTCTGAATAAGAGTTTATTTCAGCAAGAAGATATCCTCGCTCAATTATTTTAAAAATCCCTCCAGAATTTATCAGTGAAATTTCAAACAAAGAAACACTGAGGAAGGGTTAACTAAAAGGCTATGACAATGACGGCTTATTGTTGACACAATAAATAGTCGTTTCACCATTCAGCTTCTAGACACAATTAGAAAGAAAACAAAAGTTGTGCAATGTGAGGTTCAAAGTATTATCTTTATGGCTGATGAGTAGAAGTTTTTGGTTGAGCGTTACAGTTGCATTCTAAGTGGCTTGCTGCTTGGATCGCCCACTCAGTGAAGAACATATTGCAACCACATAAAATACCTCAAAACTATGAGCAAAACAAAACGGCTGTTTTGAGTTACTATGTTTGGAGTTAATGTATTACACAGTAAAGAGAACAAGTAGAAGTCGTAACCAATGGCAGAAGACTTAAGAATGATATAGAGAGAGGAGAATGGCAGAAATAAACCAGGCTGAATAGAAAAGGTAGAGGAGAAAGACGATCCATTGGGTTTGGTTTACAAACTCTCAACTCCATGCATCTGAATGCATTTCATTTCTGCTTCTAACTTATTTCTCTGACAAATATATTTTTTCCAGTCATACATATTTATGTGCAAAGTGCTCGATGTCATAAAGATCAAGATACTTCTGCCCACATGCAAAAATCTCTTGCTATTCTTTATGCTTTGAAGAAGATTCCTGTCATTACAAAAACTAAGAAAATTAGGCGGAGGTGATTTGCAGGACAGTACATGGTCTGGCATATTTGTGCAGAGGAGACTCTCTAACGTCCAACACTTAACCATTTCCCTCAGGTTAGATAATTCCCATGACTGTTGTCAAAAGACCTGTTGATTCACTACAGCCAAAATCATAAAGAATTCCTTTGTTAACCAATCAAACTCAGAAATTCAATTTTTCTAAAAACACATGGAAAAAATAATCGCNAGTGCTCGATGTCATAAAGATCAAGATACTTCTGCCCACATGCCAAAATCTCTTGCTATTCTATATGCTTTGTAGAAGATTCCTGTCATTACAAAAACTAAGAAAACTAGGTGGAGGTGATTTGCAGGACAGTACATGGTCTGGCATATTTGTGCAGAGGAGACTCTCTAATGTCCAACACTTAACCATTTCCCTCAGGTTAGATAATTCCCATGACTGTTGTCAAAAGACCTGTTGATTCACTATAGTCAAAATCATAAAGAATTCCTTTGTTAACCAATCAAACTCAGAAATTCAATTTTTCTAAAAACACATGGAAAAAATAATCGCATAATCATCTGCTTTTTCTTCTCGACTTCCTATGTATCTACTTGGTTTCCCATCTTGATGGCCTGCCTAGACTTGCATCCTCGTACCCAAGGAAAGATGTCAGCCCTCTCTAGATCCATATCAAGTAAAAGGGAAGGGCAGTTTAATATCCTTGCCTTCTAATCATCAAAACAAAACAAACAAACAAACAAAAAAAAACCTTAACTACTTCCTAACTATCGAATCCATTCTCTCTATCCTTACCATTCAGATCTTCCTCTCGGCCCTCATCATCTTTCCACAGCTTTATCTAAGTGTCTCTTCAAAGCTTCTGTCTCAAACTATGAATGGCCTTCCTCTCTGTTACCACCTTCTAAAATACAAACATGACCATTTCAGTACCCTACTTGTTCAGTTCAGTCACTCAGTCGTGTCTGACCCTTTGGACCGCATGGACTGCAGCATGCTAGGCCTTTCTGTCCAACACCAACTCCTGGAGTTTACCCAAACTCATGTCCATTGAGTCAGTGATGCCATCCAACCGTCTCATCCTCTGTGGTCCCCTTCTGCCCTCAATCTTTCCTAGCATCAGGGTATTTTCAAAAGAGTCAGCTCTTCGCCTCAGGTGGCCTAAGGAGCTTCAGCTCAACATCATTCCTTCCAATGATTCAGGACTGATTTCCCTTAGAATGGACTGGTTGGATCTCCTTGCAGTCCAAGGACTCTCTTTTACCTTAGCACTAGTTATAGTATATACATGTACTTAATGTTCAAGATATACTAAACAGTTTAGAAAGGTCCAAATAAAGTTCCAAACACTCTACACCCCAAATAGAAGTCCCTTACCTGCCCCCCATTATCATTTACTTTGAAACCTTATTTCTGCCCAGGGAGGAGATATTCTCTATAAAACACTCCCTGACATTTTAAGACAGATTCAGTTGTATTTCTATGAGTTGCACCCCATTAGTGAATCACAGATTAGGAAAAGAATGTAAAAGTAAGGTAGGATAGGATAGAAAATACACTTTATCATATACAGTAAAGATAACACTGCTCTAATAAATTCTTCTAACAGAAGAATGTGTGTGTGTGTGTGTGTGTGTGTGTGTGTGTGTGTGTGTGTGTGTGCACGCGCGCGCGCGCGCACATTCACTGTGTTACATACTGGAAAATAATGTATAAAGGATTTCTTGCTGAGGGCNTATCATATACAGTAAAGATAACACTGCTCTAATAAATTCTTCTAACAGAAGAATGTGTGTGTGTGTGTGTGTATGTGTGTGTGCACGTTCACTATGTTACATACTGGAAAATAATGTATAAAGGATTTCTTGCTGAGGGCTAGGATTAAAAACAAATTGAAAATGATTTTATTAAACTATAAACAGAGTGAATCCAGGGACTAATTTTATAGTAATTAAAATTAAACAGTACCATCTGTGTATGAGTATCTGCTTAGAATCAGGTTCTAGCCTTTCTGGTATAAATATAATTGTTAATATTTTGACCACCACCCTGCAAAATAACTACTGTCATCCCCACTTTTCAAATGAGGATGCACATTTATGCTTACTTCTGGCTTACAAATTTAGTTCCATTGTTTTGGTTGTATATCATTCATTGTACCTATTGTTGATAAATACATTAGTACTTTTTTTTCCAGTCACATATATCATATGCAAATCATTTGACTTGTTAAAGGCCAAAGGATGATTCTATGGAGAAGAAGCAACACTGAAAGTTACACCAAATTTATTTGACCCCCAAATATATACTCTTTCTGCTACCATATATTACATCCACTAGGGTCATCCTTTGTGGCTCAGATAGCAAAGAATCTGCCTATGATCCAGAGACCTGGGTTCAATCCCTGGGTCAGAAAGAGCCCCTGGAGAAGGGAAAGGGTACCCACTCCAGTATTCTTACTTGGAGAACTCCATGGACAGAGGAGTCTGGCAGGCTATAGTCCATGAGGCCACAAAGAGTTGGATAAGACTGAGTGACTAAGATATGACACAGAGTAATAGATGACCCTGTTGAGTTCCTAACACCTGACACTTAAGACCTTTTGAAACTACCACGATACATATGGAATTTTAAGGTAATTTCACTGAGCTTTGATTGAATCTGTTGTTATAAAACACAGTCTTGTTCCCCAAAAGGTCTATACATAAAAAGACAATAATACAAATATGTCCAAAAATATGCATTCTGACCCAAATATGAAAAAATTGTCTTTTTGCAAAGACGTACAGGGAAAAACACATGGGCATTCAAAACCATTCTAATAAGCATTATTTTTAAAATCCCTGCCAAATGAGAAAATGAGCCACTGTCTTTCTTCACCATTATAACGAGTTAATACCAAGTAGAGGGAAATATAGAATATATGTTCTTGTTTTATGTGACATTCTTATCTCAAGTGTATCTCTAATTTCAAGTTTGTTTTGGCAAAAGAGCTTTCAAAAATGTGTTGACATTTCAGTTGGTTGTGAATATTTGACTGCTTTACCATGTTTGGTAATGTCTGTCATTTTCTTGATATTAATTATATCAGTCTAACCACTGCTGCAAGAATAGGTTTACTTCAGCTCAGTTCTGTCCTACTCTTTGCGATCCCCTGAACCGCAGCACGCCAGGCCTGACTGTCCATCACCAACTCCCAGAGTTTACCCAAACTCATGTCCATTGAATCGGTGATGCCATCCAGCCATCTTATCCTCTGTCATCCCCTTCTCCTCCCATCCTCAACCTTTCCCAGCATCAGGGTCTTTTCAAAAGAGTCAGCTCTTCGCATTAGTTTGCCAAAGTATTGGAGTTTCAGCTTCAACATCACTCCTTCCAGTGAACACTCATTGGGTTTACTGCTACGTTTAAGGTAACATATTAATACAAAGGCATGTAAATGCATAAATAGATATGACTAGTAAAATAAAGATGTTCAGTTCAATCTCTCAGTCATGTCTGACTCTTTGTGACCCCATGGTCTGCAGCTCACCAGGCCTCCCTGTCCATCACCAATTCCCAGAGCTTACTCAAACTCTTGTCCATTGAGTTGGTGATGCCATCCAACCATCTCATCCTCTGCCATCACCTTCTCCTCTTGCCTTCAAACTTGCCCAGCATCAGGGTCTTTTCCATTGAGTTAGTTCTTCACATCAGGTGGCTAAATTATTGGAGTTTCAGCTTCAGCATCAGTCCTTCTGATGAATATTAAGGACTCATTTCCTTTAGGATGGACTGGTTGGATCTCCTTGCAGTCCAAGGGACTCTCAAGAGTCTTCTCCAACACCACAGTTCAAAAGCATCAGTGCTCAGTTTTCTTTATAGTCCAACTCTCACGTCCATATATGACTATTGGAAAAACCATTGCTTTGAATAGATGGACCTTTGTTGGCAAAGTAATGTCTCTGCTTTTTAATATGCTGTCTAGGTTGGTCATAACTTTTCTTCCAAGTAGCAAGCATCTTTTAATTTCATGGCTGCAATCACCATATGCAGTGCTTTTGAAGCCCCCAAATATAAAGTCTCTCACTGTTTCCATTGTTTCCCATCTTTTTGCCATGAAGTGATGGGACCAGATGCCATGATCTTAGTTTTATGAATGTTGAATTTTAAGCCAACTTTTGCAGATGAAAATTTCTCCCCTTCCTGGAATAAAGGCCCAAACATAGAGGTGTCCACTTCTAATTCAGACTAAAGGGAAGAGGGACCAAATTTTACACTCCTGCGAATACAATTATCAAGATCAAGCTGCCCTGTATGACTTACTATTGAAGTTCCGTCTATCTCCAGTAACTACATGATTGTTTTACATAATCATTTATGTATTCAGTTGCCTTAACTCTAAGGTAGAGATGTTAATCTTCTTCCTAAGTCTGTTTTGAGGATTAAAGGAAATATGATAATGATTCTAAGAGACCTACCACATATAAGAACACAATAATATGCAATGTTAAAATCTGATGATTTATTAGATAGGGAGAAATTGTTAGGATTTCATTTGCAGAAGGATGTGATGATAAACTCTAAATTCTTTAAGGTTTAAGAAACATGTTCAGTACATTAGCCTCAGAAATTGGCAGAATGTCAGCATACAGAAAGTTTAAAAGTTTTGGAATGAATGAAGAGTTGACAAGAATATAATGAAGCTGATTACTGCTCCTGAAGACTAAACCATTTGGAGGAAGTAATAACCATCCCCACAATACCAGCTCCTGCTTCCAATTAACTCCATTTTCTTATCAATATGCAAAAATTAGATAACCCATTGCACAGAGTAAGGCCAACAGCTTGATTTCAGTGGAGGAGAGAGTGGCAGTGAAGGGCAGAGATGAATATAGCATAAAGTATATTTTCAGACTCGGTATTCATCTCTATTCTCCTCCTACCCATGTGTCCTGTCCCTAATCCTGTCGTTTTGTTTTTCCCAGGTTTCTGGTCCAGGACTCGAAGGAACAGAAAGAGGAAATCAAACACAAATGCTACTACTGGAGACAATGCAAGAAAATGANTAAAAATTAGATAACCCATTGCACAGAGTAAGGCCAACAGCTTGATTTCAGTGGAGGAGAGAGTGGCAGTGAAGGACAGAGGTGAATATAGCATAAAGTGTATTTTCAGACTTGGTATTCATCTCTATTCTCCTCCTACCCATGTGTCCTCTCCCAAATCCTGTCGTTTTGTTTTTCCCAGGTTTCTGGTCCAGGACTCAAAGGAACCGAAAGAGGAAATCAAATACAAATGCTACTACTGGAGACAATGCAAGAAAATGAGAACATGTTACTCTGTTGTGTTGCTCCATATGTAGTAAAATTCAACACAGTGGGAAGGCATAGTCACTCGTGAACTCCAACAGGGAATTTTGTCTCCAGGAATATGGGAGAAATGGGTGTGCACCTTCAGGCCAGTGTGAGAGATCTCACAAGGTAACGAGAGGTCAGTTTCCTTCTGAGATCTAATGTCAAAATACAGTCTTATTTTTATTGGTATCCTGCCTGTCACCCAGTTCTCTAAGTTAGTGTAGCCTGGAAAAAAAAAAAAAACAACAACATGGCATTGATATATGTATCTATTTGCATATACATTGCACAGAAATGCAAAATTAAAGCATTCATAGGTAGAGGTATAATAAATTTCAGTACACAAAACTGTACAAAGCAAAACGTCAGTAGTTACTCCCACACTTAGAACAAAAACAAGCTAGACACACCATAAATTTAGCCCAGAAGAGACAGGATGAAACATTTGCTTATCTGAGGCAAATATTTCCTGGCACTGGAAAGAATTCAGCTAGAATGGTTAACAAATAGGTGGGAGCCCCACAGATACAGAGGGAATGTGCCTGCTTCTGAAGCTTTTCCTCTAGACAGCGTTTTGTGGGCACTCACAAAGTCTTTGGCAAGGATACTGAGAAAGCATTTCCTTACCAGAGTAAGGAAAACAATAGTCACTATAGGAGATGCAAGAAACGCCAACCTGGACCCTTCTGCCCCATTTTCACTGTGGAATAAAAGCCTTAATCTGAAGGGGAAGGCATTGACAATTTGGTCTAATGGAAACATATTGCAGGAAAGGAAAGGAAACTGATGATATAGGAAAAGGCCAGGAATGCTGACTCCTCCAGGAATCTGGAAATGGGGCAGGAACTCTGAGAAATCTGCATGCCAAAGACCTAAATAAGGTCACAGAGCTTACTTGAAACAAGAGAAAATACTTCACCTCAGGCCCCAGTGACTCAGCAGTAAAGAATCTGCCTACATAGCAGGAGAGGTGGCAGGAGCCCTGGGGTTCAATCCCTGGGTCAGGAAGATCCCCAGGAGAAGGAAACCTCAGCCTCTCCTGTATCCCTGCCTGGGAAACCTTGCCAGAGGAGCCTGGAGGGCTACAATCCATGGGATCACAAGAGTCAGACATGACTTAGCAACTACACAACAAGCCCCCAGTACCAGGTTAGTAAATATCAGTTAAAACTGACATAATGCTGGAAGACATGTAAGAATATTCGAACATACCCTCTCTAAGGTCAAGCACAGAGACAAGACCTAAAGCAGAGGATGAAGTAGCCACTGGGTAAAATCCTCTGACAAACCTGCTCCCATAATAAGCATAAATGATCCTAGAGGAATTTGAAGCCCAGGGTGTATGGAGCTTATTCATAACAATCAATTCAGTTCAGTTCAGTTCAGTTGCTCAGTTGTGTCCATACGACTCATTTAAACCCCATGGACTGCAGCACACCAGGCTNCACATCTGGTCTTTTCTAGTGAGTCAGTTCTTCCCATCAGGTAGCCAAAGTATTGGAGTTTCAGCTTCATCATCAGTCCTTCCAATGAATATTCAAGACTGATTTCCTTTAGCATTGACTGGCTGGACCGCCTTGCAGTCCAAGGGACTCTAAGAGTCTTCAACACCACAATTCAAAAGCATCAATTCTTCTGTGCTCAGCTTTCTTAACAGTCTAACTCCCACATATATAATTACTGGAAAAACCATAGCTTTGAATATATGGATCTTTGTTGGCAAAAGTAATCAACCTTAAACCCAGCACGATTCTAGAGTAGATAAATCACATGGACGGAAGAGCCTGGCAGGCTACAGATGGTGGGGTCAAAAGAGTTGGATACATTTTAAGGACTAAACTACCACCAGCCCAAATCTTGAAACTAAAAGTCAAGTAGTAGAAAAGGCAAGCTCGTTTCTCAGAATAAGAAACTATCTACCTCACTCTTTTTTTCCCCCTAAATTTACTGAAGGATATCATGTATAACTATATATTTAAAATATATGACACAGTGATTTGATATACATATACATTACAAAATGATTAACTTTACATTACTCTATCCATCTATAAAATATGACCCAATTTCAACACCAACAATAAAATTAATCAGAAAGCATGAAAAAATGCACTGCCAGTAGACAAAGAAATCAACATGGTTGGATTCAAATACAGTACAGATGTTGAAACAAATCACAGAGTATTGAAAATAACTGTAAAATAAATTCTCTAAACAAGAAAATGAAAATATGTAAGCCACCTGAGAACTTTCAATAGAAATATAAAAACTATAAGGAAGAATCAAATTAAATTCTGAGAGCAGGGCAGGAGCATAGTAATGGATAAAGAATGCATTCAAAGATTTCATCTGTAACCTTGACACAGTTGAGAAAAGTATTGGCGGACTGGAGGATAGGTCAATATAAATTTCCCAAACTGAAACACAAGGAAAGGGGGTTGCAGGGGAAAAACAGGGCATTCAAAAGTGGTAGGACAATATCAAAGGTTCTAACATAATATGGATACAATCTGAATCCCAAAGCAAGAGAAAAAGAAGGTAAACTAAATATTTATGGATCTAATGGTTGAGAATTTTCCAAAATTAATGAAAGACAAACAACAGATTTAAGCAACACCAAGCAAGATAAATACCAAGAAAAGCAATCACCTAGTAATCCCATATTCAAACTGCTGGAAACGCTTAAAGGCAGAAAGGAAAAAGAAGACATGTGCATATACATACTCTTTCACACACTTTACATACAGAGTGGGTGAAGATACAGACCCTTCAACAGAGACCATGGAAGCCAAAAAGCAATAAGGCGACATTTCACAGTGAGGAAAGAAGAAGAAGAAAAGGTAAAATTAAGTCCAGAAATTTATAACTTTATATATATATATATATATATAATTTAAATGAAGAAACAACTTTTTCAGATAAACAGCACATTTGTGGTCATCAGACCTAAACTATAAGAAACACTGAAGTGGTAAAAGGAATTCTGTAGGCAAAAGGAATATGGGACCAAGCATAAACTTGGATGCACACAAAGACATGAAGAGCTCTATCAGGAAGCTAACTAGAAATATTAAGACTATAGTTTTCTTTCATCAACATCTCCCCCACATCAGTGCAAAAATTCCTCAAAATGTTAGCATATCAAATCCAACAATATCTAAAAAGGATAATAAGTCACAATTGAGTGAGATTTATTCACAAGGTTGATCCAGTACCACAAGGAATCTTTGACGTCCTTCAACTGAACAGGTAGACAGGAATCAGTCATACTATGGACTGCTATTCAGGAAATACAGGAACAAATCATTGGTCTACACGATATGTATGAATCCCAAATGCATTTTGTTAAATGAAAGACTGAAAAATGTATATCATTTTATTTATATGACATTCCATAAGACAAAACTATAGGAACAGAGTACAGACTAGTGATGGCCAGGAACTGGCCATGTGGGATTGGGTTGATTACAAAAGAGCAGAAGGACATTTCTTTGGATTCCAAGGTTTTCTGTCTTTAACTGGTGAATATACAAATCTATGAATCTGTCAAAGTCCATGGAATTATATGCCACAAAATGAATTTTAATTGAATGCAAGCTTTTTTGTTTTTGTTAGCACATAGACCTATAATTGGAAAATCCTTGAACTCCTTCACAGATCTTAGAAACCACTACCAAAGTCTCTTTTTCTTTAATTGAAGAGCATATTTAAAGCAAATTCCATGTTCTCATTTGGTCACAGTGTCCAGTTATGTATGGTAAAGGATGAAAGTACTTACAGAGAAATCAGTATTTCAGAAAACAGAAGGAATTCAGGATCAAGATCTGTGGCTCCTCTAAGCACAAATTTTAAATGGGCTTACATTTGTGAGTCTTTCCATGCTGGTCATGACCGTGTTTTGTGCTAGAACTGCACTCTGAGTAAATTCTGAGAATAAGTATGACTTCATTTTCATGACCGTGTTTTGTGCTAGAACTGCACTCTGAGTAAATTCTGAGAATAAGTATGACTTCATTTTCTTTTAGTGCTGTACATGATAGTTCAACTGCCAATTATTTTAGACAAATCTCAGGGTAGAGTATATGTGAGTTGATTATATATGGGAAAATATCATNGAGGCGTCCACTTCTAACTCAGACTAAAGGGAAGAGGGACCAAATTTTACACTCCTGCGAATACAATTATCAAGATCAAGCTGCCCTGTATGATTTACTGTTGAAGTTCCCTCTATCTCCAGTAACTACATGATTGTTTTACATAATCATTTATGTATTCAGTTGCCTTAACTCTAAGGTAGAGATGTTAATCTTCTTCCTAAGTCTGTTTTGAGGATTAAAGGAAATATGATAATGATTCTAAGAGACCTACCACATATAAGAACACAATAATATGCAATGTTAAAATCTGATGATTTATTAGATAGGGAGAAATTGTTAGGATTTCATTTGCAGAAGGATGTGATGATAAACTCTAAATTCTTTAAGGTTTAAGAAACATGTTCAGCACATTAGCCTCAGAAACTGACAGAATGTCAGCATACAGAAAGTTTAAAAGTTTTGGAATGAATGAAGAGTTGACAAGAATATAATGAAGCTGATTAGTGCTCCTGAAGACTAAACCATTTGGAGGAAGTAATAACCATCCCCACAATACCAGCTCCTGCTTCCAATTAACTCCATTTTCTTATCAATATGTAAAAATTAGATAACCCATTGCACAGAGTAAGGCCAACAGCTTGATTTCAGTGGAGGAGAGAGTGGCAGTGAAGGACAGAGGTGAATATAGCATAAAGTGTATTTTCAGACTTGGTATTCATCTCTATTCTCCTCCTACCCATGTGTCCTCTCCCAAATCCTGTCGTTTTGTTTTTCCCAGGTTTCTGGTCCAGGACTCAAAGGAACCGAAAGAGGAAATCAAATACAAATGCTACTACTGGAGACAATGCAAGAAAATGAGAACATGTTACTCTGTTGTGTTGCTCCATATGTAGTAAAATTCAACACAGTGGGAAGGCATAGTCACTCGTGAACTCCAACAGGGAATTTTGTCTCCAGGAATATGGGAGAAATGGGTGTGCACCTTCAGGCCAGTGTGAGAGATCTCACAAGGTAACGAGAGGTCAGTTTCCTTCTGAGATCTAATGTCAAAATACAGTCTTATTTTTATTGGTATCCTGCCTGTCACCCAGTTCTCTAAGTTAGTGTAGCCTGAAAAAAAAAAAAAACCAACAACATGGCATTGATATATGTATCTATTTGCATATACATTGCACAGAAATGCAAAATTAAAGCATTCATAGGTAGAGGTATAATAAATTTCAGTACACAAAACTGTACAAAGCAAAACGTCAGTAGTTACTCCCACACTTAGAACAAAAACAAGCTAGACACACCATAAATTTAGCCCAGAAGAGACAGGATGAAACATTTGCTTATCTGAGGCAAATATTTCCTGGCACTGGAAAGAATTCAGCTAGAATGGTTAACAAATAGGTGGGAGCCCCACAGATACAGAGGGAATGTGCCTGCTTCTGAAGCTTTTCCTCTAGACAGCGTTTTGTGGGCACTCACAAAGTCTTTGGCAAGGATACTGAGAAAGCATTTCCTTACCAGAGTAAGGAAAACAATAGTCACTATAGGAGATGCAAGAAACGCCAACCTGGACCCTTCTGCCCCATTTTCACTGTGGAATAAAAGCCTTAATCTGAAGGGGAAGGCATTGACAATTTGGTCTAATGGAAACATATTGCAGGAAAGGAAAGGAAACTGATGATATAGGAAAAGGCCAGGAATGCTGACTCCTCCAGGAATCTGGAAATGGGGCAGGAACTCTGAGAAATCTGCATGCCAAAGACCTAAATAAGGTCACAGAGCTTACTTGAAACAAGAGAAAATACTTCACCTCAGGCCCCAGTGACTCAGCAGTAAAGAATCTGCCTACATAGCAGGAGAGGTGGCAGGAGCCCTGGGGTTCAATCCCTGGGTCAGGAAGATCCCCAGGAGAAGGAAACCTCAGCCTCTCCTGTATCCCTGCCTGGGAAACCTTGCCAGAGGAGCCTGGAGGGCTACAATCCATGGGATCACAAGAGTCAGACATGACTTAGCAACTACACAACAAGCCCCCAGTACCAGGTTAGTGAATATCAGGTAAAACTGAAATAATGCTGGAAGACACGTAAGAATGTACGAACATACCCTCTCTAAGGTCAAACACAGAGACAAGACCTAAAGCAGAGGATGAAGTAGCCACTGGGTAAAATCCTCTGACAAACCTGCTCCCATAATAAGCATAAATGATCCTAGAGGAATTTGAAGCCCAGGGTGTATTGAGCTTATTCATAACAATCAATTCAGTTCAGTTCAGTTCAGTTGCTCAGTTGTGTCCATACGACTCATTTAAACCCCATGGACTGCAGCACACCAGGCTTTCCTGTCCATCACCAACTCCTGGAGTTTACTCAAACTCATGTCCATTGAGTCAGTGATGCCATCCAACCATCCCATCCTCTGTCGTCCCCTTCTCCTCCCACCTTCAATCTTTCCCAGTATCAGGGTCTTTTCTAGTGAGTCAGTTCTTCCCATCAGGTAGCCAAAGTATTGGAGTTTCAGCTTCATCATCAGTCCTTCCAATGAATATTCAAGACTGATTTCCTTTAGCATTGACTGGCTGGACCGCCTTGCAGTCCAAGGGACTCTAAGAGTCTTCAACACCACAATTCAAAAGCATCAATTCTTCTGTGCTCAGCTTTCTTAACAGTCTAACTCCCACATATATAATTACTGGAAAAACCATAGCTTTGAATATATGGATCTTTGTTGGCAAAAGTAATCAACCTTAAACCCAGCACGATTCTAGAGTAGATAAATCACATGGACGGAAGAGCCTGGCAGGCTACAGATGGTGGGGTCAAAAGAGTTGGATACATTTTAAGGACTAAACTACCACCAGCCCAAATCTTGAAACTAAAAGTCAAGTAGTAGAAAAGGCAAGCTCGTTTCTCAGAATAAGAAACTATCTACCTCACTCTTTTTTTCCCCCTAAATTTACTGAAGGATATCATGTATAACTATATATTTAAAATATATGACACAGTGATTTGATATACATATACATTACAAAATGATTAACTTTACATTACTCTATCCATCTATAAAATATGACCCAATTTCAACACCAACAATAAAATTAATCAGAAAGCATGAAAAAATGCACTGCCAGTAGACAAAGAAATCAACATGGTTGGATTCAAATACAGTACAGATGTTGAAACAAATCACAGAGTATTGAAAATAACTGTAAAATAAATTCTCTAAACAAGAAAATGAAAATATGTAAGCCACCTGAGAACTTTCAATAGAAATATAAAAACTATAAGGAAGAATCAAATTAAATTCTGAGAGCAGGGCAGGAGCATAGTAATGGATAAAGAATGCATTCAAAGATTTCATCTGTAACCTTGACACAGTTGAGAAAAGTATTGGCGGACTGGAGGATAGGTCAATATAAATTTCCCAAACTGAAACACAAGGAAAGGGGGTTGCAGGGGAAAAACAGGGCATTCAAAAGTGGTAGGACAATATCAAAGGTTCTAACATAATATGGATACAATCTGAATCCCAAAGCAAGAGAAAAAGAAGGTAAACTAAATATTTATGGATCTAATGGTTGAGAATTTTCCAAAATTAATGAAAGACAAACAACAGATTTAAGCAACACCAAGCAAGATAAATACCAAGAAAAGCAATCACCTAGTAATCCCATATTCAAACTGCTGGAAACGCTTAAAGGCAGAAAGGAAAAAGAAGACATGTGCATATACATACTCTTTCACACACTTTACATACAGAGTGGGTGAAGATACAGACCCTTCAACAGAGACCATGGAAGCCAAAAAGCAATAAGGCGACATTTCACAGTGAGGAAAGAAGAAGAAGAAAAGGTAAAATTAAGTCCAGAAATTTATAACTTTATATATATATATATATATATAATTTAAATGAAGAAACAACTTTTTCAGATAAACAGCACATTTGTGGTCATCAGACCTAAACTATAAGAAACACTGAAGTGGTAAAAGGAATTCTGTAGGCAAAAGGAATATGGGACCAAGCATAAACTTGGATGCACACAAAGACATGAAGAGCTCTATCAGGAAGCTAACTAGAAATATTAAGACTATAGTTTTCTTTCATCAACATCTCCCCCACATCAGTGCAAAAATTCCTCAAAATGTTAGCATATCAAATCCAACAATATCTAAAAAGGATAATAAGTCACAATTGAGTGAGATTTATTCACAAGGTTGATCCAGTACCACAAGGAATCTTTGATGTCCTTCAACTGAACAGGTAGACAGGAATCAGTCATACTATGGACTGCTATTCAGGAAATACAGGAACAAATCATTGGTCTACACGATATGTATGAATCCCAAATGCATTTTGTTAAATGAAAGACTGAAAAATGTATATCATTTTATTTATATGACATTCCATAAGACAAAACTATAGGAACAGAGTACAGACTAGTGATGGCCAGGAACTGGCCATGTGGGATTGGGTTGATTACAAAAGAGCAGAAGGACATTTCTTTGGATTCCAAGGTTTTCTGTCTTTAACTGGTGAATATACAAATCTATGAATCTGTCAAAGTCCATGGAATTATATGCCACAAAATGAATTTTAATTGAATGCAAGCTTTTTTGTTTTTGTTAGCACATAGACCTATAATTGGAAAATCCTTGAACTCCTTCACAGATCTTAGAAACCACTACCAAAGTCTCTTTTTCTTTAATTGAAGAGCATATTTAAAGCAAATTCCATGTTCTCATTTGGTCACAGTGTCCAGTTATGTATGGTAAAGGATGAAAGTACTTACAGAGAAATCAGTATTTCAGAAAACAGAAGGAATTCAGGGTCAAGATCTGTGACTCCTCTAAGCACAAATTTTAAATGGGCTTACATTTGTGAGTCTTTCCATGCTGGTCATGACCGTGTTTTGTGCTAGAACTGCACTCTGAGTAAATTCTGAGAATAAGTATGACTTCATTTTCATGACCGTGTTTTGTGCTAGAACTGCACTCTGAGTAAATTCTGAGAATAAGTATGACTTCATTTTCTTTTAGTGCTGTACATGATAGTTCAACTGCCAATTATTTTAGACAAATCTCAGGGTAGAGTATATGTGAGTTGATTATATATGGGAAAATATCATCACCCTAAAAATAGCACTGGTGTTATTCCTGTTCCTTGCTCTTCTTTAATCTGTATTTATAATGATAAATATAATGGCAATGAAACTACAAAAATTTGTTTACTATATCCAAACTGTATACAATTTTTGTAAACAATAAAATCAACTTCCTATACTATAACATGTAGTTTAAAAATCCAAGAGTATTTACTAGTACTGTGTGCGAGAGGAGATAATCAGGTGTTCCATTATTGCCAGTGGTTTGGTTTTTTTTTAATTTTTACCATTATGATGGTAAGATAATGATCTTTCATTCTTCATATCCAAATAAAAGCAAATATGAAGGTGTAGGGTTATCAGTACACTTCAGTTCAGTCACTCAGTCATGTCTGACTCTTTGTGACCCCCATGAATTGCAGCACACCAGGCCTCCCTGTCCATCACCAACTGTCAGAGTTCACTCAGACTCATGTCCATCGAGTCCATGATGCCATCCAGCCATCTCATCCTCTGTCGTCCCCTTCTCCTCCTGCCCCCAATCCTTCCCAGCATCAGAGTCTTTTCCAATGAGTCAACTTTTCGCATGAGGTGGCCAAAGTACTGGAGTTTCAGCTTTAGCATCATTCCTTCCAAAGAAATCCCAGGGCTGATCTCTTTCAGAATGGACTGGTAGGATCTCCTTGCAGTCCAACGGACTCTCAAGAGTCTTCTCCAACACCACAGT
>SJYW01007711.1:342087-368818 GCA_006410735.1 Raphicerus campestris
ATCAATTCTTCGGCACTCAGCTTTCTTCACAGTCCAACTCTCACATCCATACATGACCACAGGAAAATCCATAGCCTTGAGTAGACGGACCTTAGTCGGCAAAGTAATGTCTCTGCTTTTGAATATACTATCTAGGTTGGTAATAACTTTTCTTCCAGGGACTAAGTGTCTTTTAATTTCATGGCTGCAGTCACCATCTGAAGTGATTTTGGAGCCCAAAGAAATAAAGTCTGACACTGTTTCCCCATCTATTTCCCATGAAGTGATGGGACTGGATGCTATCATCTTTGTTTTCTGAATGTTGAGCTTTAAGCCAACTGTTTCACTCTCCTCTTTCACTTTCATCAAGAGGCTTTTTAGCTCCTCTTCACTTTCTGCCATAAGGGTGGTGTCATCTGCATATCTGAGGTTATTGATATTTCTCCCGGCAATCTTGATTCCAGCTTGTGTTTCTTCCAGTCCAGCGTTTCTCATGATGTACTCTGCATAGAAGTTAAATAAGCAGGGTGACAATATACAGCCTTGACGTACTCCTTTTCCTATTTGGAACCAGTCTGCTGTTCCCTGTCCAGTTCTAACTGTTGCTTCCTGACCTGCATACAGATTTCTCAGTTTTAATAGACTCATTTAAGAACTTTATGATTACGATAATAAAACACAGAAATGAACAAGCATCTTTTTAGAATAAACCCCAGAAATTCAGAAATGCAATGACAAATAGTATAAATATTGACAAGCCTGATGATACTAAATCTAACTGTATGAAAATGGTATCCATGAGAATGGGAATCTACAAAGTTCTACAATGCATGCTTGTTTTAAAAAAAATCAGGAGGGCTTTCCTGGTGGCTCAGTGGTAAAGAGTCCACCTGCTGGTGCAGGAGACGTGGGTTCCAACCCTGGTCTGGGAGGATCCCATGTGCTGCAGAACAACAGAGCTCATGTACCACAGCTACTGAGCCTGCACTCTGGAGCCCAGGGACCACAGCTACTGAGCCTGCACTCTGGGGCCCAGGGGCTGCAACTACTGAGCCTGCGCCCTGGAGCCCAGGGACCCGCAGCTACCGAGCCTGCGCTCTGGGGCCCAGGGGCCGCAGCTACTGAGCCTGTGCCCTGGGAACCAGGGGCCGCAGCTAGGCCGCNGCAGCTACTGAGCCTGCGCTCTGGGGCCCAGGGGCTGCAGCTGCTGAGCCTGCGCCCTGGAGCCCAGGGACCTGCAGCCACCGAGCCTGCGCTCTGGGGCCCAGTGGGCCACAGCTACTGAGCCTGCGCTCTGGGGCCCAGGGGCTGCAGCTGCTGAGCCTGTGCCCTGGGAACCAGGGGCCGCAGCTAGGCCGCAGCTACCGAAGCCCATGTTCCCTAGAGCATGTGCTGGAGCAAGAGAAGCCACTGCAATGAGAGGCCTGCACAAGGTCACCGGAGAGTAGACCCCACTCTCCACAACTAGAGAAAGGCCCGCACAGCAACAAAGACTGAGCACAACCAAAATAAATATATAAATAAATTGTTTTAAAAACTCAAGATGAGTGTTTGAACTTTTACACTATACACCTAGGCACATCCACTGATCCATGATCATCTGACTTAGTTCAGGCTACTGTAACAAAATATCATAGACTGGGTGGCTTGAACAATAGGAATTTATCATAGTTCTGGCAAGCTAGGAGAGCCAAGATTTCAGCCAATTTATTTTCCCACTGAGGGCTCTTCCTGGCTTACAGAAAGTCAGTTTCATGCTATATCTTCACAAGGTGGTGAGAGACTCTGGTGTCTCTTCCTGTTCTTGTAAGGACACTAATATCATCATGGGAGATCTGCCCTCAAAACTTCATCTCAACCTGTTTATAGTACCAAAGATCCTACCTACAAGTACCACTACATTATGTGTTAGCACTTCAGCATTTGAATTTTAGAGACACAAATATTCAGTCCATAAAGCACCATAATGTCCTATAAAGGACCATTCATCAAATATATAGTAATTATGCAGATGGCTGGTGTGGTAGTCGAGGTGGAATACCATTACCTGTGATAGTAAGACATGCTACTGACAAGTAAAGTAAGACAATTTACAGACAGAGTTGAGAGTCAAAACTTGCCATATATCTACTTGTAGAAATAAACCCTTCAGTGAGTCATGAAAGGCAGCCTGCTAGGAGTATTTTAATAGAATAAGGTCCTGGAACATAGATTTTAATAACATTCAACTCACTTCTTAATTAGGTCACATCAGTAAAAATATATGCAAATTTATGGGTTTTCAATTAATTTGGCAGGAAAAATCTAATCCATCATTTGTAGAAGGAACACATTTGTGCACAAATAATTGTGTATTTATCTCAATCCTATTATTATACAATATTCACATTGCCGTAGAAAGACTTTAACTTCAGATAATAATGATGATGATTTTGCTCTATAGAGGTAATTTAAAGGCAAGTGGGAAAGAAGAAATGTAATGGGAACTCGGGTCATAAAACAGCATCATTATTGCTATCAAGAGTCGAAGGGACTTGACCCAAGAGGTTCCTGTTTTAGCAATTCTTTTTTTCTTAAACATGAAAGAGACATCTTGCATGAATTTGTTGGATATTTTTGATGTCCATATGTGAAAAAAATGTTACAATCAAATGTGTAAACTTGTCTTTTTTGATATGTGTGTATCATGAAAGTGAAAGTGTTATTCGCTCAGCAGTGTCTGACTCTTTGCAACCCCTTAGACTGTAACCCACCAGGTTCCTCTGTACACAGGATTCTCCAGGCAAGAATACTGTAGTGGGCTGCCATTTCCTTCTCCAGGAGATCTTCCCAACCCAGGGATTGAACCCAGGTCTCCCGTATTGCAGGCAGATTCTTTACCATCTGAGCCAGCAGGGAAAATGTTTTAATGTGTATAATGATAATCATAAATGTGGTTGTATGATCCCTTCTTTACTTCAAATTCTACTCTCAGACTTTTCCTTCCCTCCTGCCTCCTACAGGCAGAAAAAACAATACAGAGTCTCTCGGGCTGATGGAGAAACAGTGTCTACATGGCTAGATCAGAGAGAGCCGGGGAAGAGTTCTTAGAAATTGGGCAGAACATGTCCACACACACACACACACACACGGAAGGACTTTGGATTTTAAGCATTGCAAAAGGCAACGCATACCTTTCAAAGGAGAGAAATAAGACATTTTACATTTTGAACAGTAATTCTAATTGCTGAGTGGTTTATGCTTAATAGATAGGAATAAGGATAAGTAAGTAGGTAACCAGGTTAGAAAATTACCACATTAATCCAAACAGGGCTGGGGTCAGTGTGGAATCTGAATATGTGATGAGAGCAGTGAAATTTGAAGGTAGAGTATGTAGAACTTGCGAAAGAACTGAATGTTCCACCATTTTGTCTTTATTCACACTGATGATCTGACTCAAATGCTGCTTCTACAGTCTTTGCCTACATAAATCCAATATACTCATTAGTAGCCAGCTCAGACTCCCTTCCCATGATTCTTCAGACTACTCTGTTCTACAGTAATAATCGAATCTTCTCCATAACTCATATGCTTTATATTCTAGCATGTCCAAAACTGTTTCTAAATCCCAACAGCCAAAGACCAACAAGAACCAATGGAAAGATGAAGAAAAGTTAAGATTGCTAACTTGTTGAACAAAACAGAGGATACCCCCAAAGGAAGCATAAAATATCCCACCAGATAAAAAAAAAGGACCTAAGGACATAACAGGGTGCTGAGAATGGGAGAGTTCCAGTAGAATTTAAATGGTGCAGTGTATTGTTGGAAACAAAACAAAGCAGCCCTTATATATAAAGATTTAAGCTTAGGCTGAGAAGCAGGACTCAGTGACCCATTTCTGTGGAAACTACTAGTTATGGAAAAGTGGAATTTTGCGTCCAAAAGCCTTTTGTCTTAGACTTTGAAGCTGACTNTTTAAATGGTGCAGTGTTTTGTTTGAAACAAAACAAAGCAGCCCTTATATATAAAGATTTAAGCTTAGGCTGAGAAGCAGGACTCAGTGACCCATTTCTTTGGAAACTACTAGTTATGGAAAAGTAGAATTTTGCGTCCAAAAGCCTTTTGTCTTAGACTTTGAAGCTGACTGAAAATCAAAGCTGCTTCTCCATATCAAAGTGACCTAAATAGCTAAGATCTTCCAGACAAAAATGAGATGGTTCCTTTCTCACCAATATGATTTGAAACAGCAAAGTTGATAGCAGTTTATGATTTTAGATGTTTTTAAGACTGTATCTCAATAACAAGTAAACGCAGTTTATAGGGATTTACAATGTGTATTACAGAACTCTGGTGTTTGGTGGGAGGTTATTGGTCATCCTTTTCTGAGAGTGAGAGGGCTGCTGATGATATTTCTCATAAAATTTTTAGCAAAATTTTTTTTAAGTATATGAAACTAGGACTTCCCAGGAAGGAGGGCATGGCAACCCACTCCAATATTCTTGCCTGGAGAATCCCCATAGACAGAGAAGCCTGGCGGGCTATAGTCCGTGCGGTCACAAAGAGCTGGACATGACTGAGTGACTAAGCACAGCATATCACAGCGCTTCTCAGGTGGTGCTAGTGATAAAGAATCCTCCAGCTAATGCGGAGATGCAGATTCGATCCCTGAGTTGGGAAGAACCCCTGGAGCAGGAAATGGCAACCACTCCAGTATTGTTGCCTGGAAAATTCCATGGACAGTGGAGCCTGGCAGGCTACAGTTCATGGGACCACGAAGATTCGGATGTGACTGAGCGACGGAGCAGAAAGACACACACGTGAACCTAAGTATAAACGCACCTAAGGAAGCGAAAGACCTGCGCTCCAAAAGCTGTGGGACATTGATGGAATGAATAGAAAATGACACAAAATAACAGAAATATATGTCACGTTCTTGGGTTGGAAGAATCCATTTGTCTAAACAACTTTACTACCCAAGGCAATCTCAGATTCAGTGCAATCCCTGTCAAATTACCAATGGTCTTTTTCATAGANCACACACACATGAACCTAAGAATAAACACACCTAAGGAAGCGAAAGACCTGCGCTCCAAAAGCTGTGGGACATTGATGGAATGAATAGAAAATGACACAAAACAACAGAAATATATGTCACGTTCTTGGGTTGGAAGAATCCATTTGTCTAAACAACTATACTACCCAAGGCAATCTCAGATTCAATGCAATCCCTGTCAAATTACCAATGGTCTTTTTCATAGAACTAGACAAAGGAAAAAAAAAATGTTGCAGGAAACACAGAAGATCTTGAATAGCTAAAGCAATCTTGAGAAAGAAAAAGGAAGGTGGAGGAATCAGGCCAAAAATATCATACTGGCACAAAAGCAGGCATAGAGAGCGACAGAATAAGACAGAAAATCCAGAGATTAGCCACACACCTGTGGTCACCTAATCTGTGACAAAGGAGGCAAGAATACACAGTGAAGACAAGTCAATCTTCAATAAGTTGTGCTGGGAAACTGGACAGTTCCATGTAAAAGAATGAAGTTAGAACCTTCTCTAAGAACAGATAAAAAAATAAACTCAAAATGGATTAAACATAATGTAAGACCAGATATCACAAAACTTCTGGGCAGAACACTCTGACATTAAATTGCAACAATATGTTTTTGGATCTGTCTCCTAAAGTANAGAATGAAGTTAGAACCTTCTCTAAGAACAGATAAAAAAATAAACTCAAAATGGATTAAACATAATGTAAGACCAGATATCACAAAACTTCTGGGCAGAACACTCTGACATTAAATTGCAACAATATGTTTTTGGATCTGTCTCCTAAAGTATTGAAAATAAAAATAAATGAGACATAATTAAACTTAAAAGTTTTTGCACAGCAAGGAAACCATAAACAAAATGAAAAGGTAACCTATAATATATAGAAAATATTTGCAAATAGTGTTACCAACAAATGATTGATTTTAAAATATGCAAATAGCTCATACAGATAAATATTTTAAAATAATTAAAAATGGGCAAAAGCTCTATAGAGACATTTCTCCAAAGACATACAAGTGCCAATGGACATAGAAAACGTTCAACATTTCTAATTATTAAAGAAATGCAAATCAAAACTATAATGAGTTATCACCTCACACAAGTCAGAATGGCCATCGTTAAAAAGTCTACAAACAATAAATGCTGGAGAAGGTGTGGAGAAAAAGGAACTCTTCCCCACCATCGCTGGGCATGTAAATTGGTGTAGCCACCATGGAGAACAGTACAGA
Organism: Raphicerus campestris; assembly: GCA_006410735.1. NCBI lineage: Eukaryota > Metazoa > Chordata > Mammalia > Artiodactyla > Bovidae > Raphicerus > Raphicerus campestris. The sequence continues at coordinate 348,327 of SJYW01007711.1, forward strand.
GGTTCCTTAAAACTAAAAATAGAGTCACCACCTGATTCCAGAGATACCACTCCTGGCATATATCTGGAGAAAACTATAAATTGGAAAGATACAGGCACTCAGATATTTGCTGCAGCACTATTTAGAACAGCCAGGATATGCAAGCCAATTAAATGTCCATCAACAGGTAAAGGAGTTGTTTTACACACACACACACACACACACACACACACAGTGAAATATTAATCAACCATAGAAAAGAATGAGATATGACATTTACAGCAACATGGATGGCCTTACCCAGACAATGAAAGACAAATATCGTGTATTGCTTTATATGTGGAATCTTAAATGATACAAATTTACTTATTTATAAAACAGAAATATACTAACAGACATAGTAAACAAATTTATGATTTTCAAAGGGGAAAGAAGACAGGAAATAAATTAGGAGTTTGGGATTAACATATATATATATACTATATATATTATAAAATAGATAACCAAGAAGGACCTACTCTACAGCATAGGGAAATAGTCTCAATATATTGTAATAACCTATAAAGGAAAAGAATCTNTGATAATGTGTCACTGATAGAGATGTTGAAAGTTCCTTCCACAGCACTGGCAACTTGCTTTATAAAAACTTTTTTGGCAACGTTGGTTTCTAAGCTGCATTATAAGAAACCACAAGGAAACAAAAGTGGGGGGAAAGTAGATTCACTGAGATATGTTTATTTTACTAATCGCTGGAACTCCACGTGGCCTAGGACCACAAGAGTTACTGCTGCATAGATGAACACAGATGTTCAGTTATGGCTAAAACTGTTGCCTGTTACTGAAAATCATGGGATATTACGAGCAGTAAAGGAGATCCTTGGCCACAACCACATACTAGCATTGTTTCCGGATAAAGAACCACTTTTGTGTGAAAATTAAGAATTGCTTAATGGAATGAAGCACTCTTGAAATTCAGTGAGACCACTGCATCCAGTTTCTATATCCCAGAGGTCGCCAGCATCTGTTTAATCCTTGGTGGTGTACTGTTCCAGGATGCTAAACATGAACAATGCTGATTGTTCCCATGGATGTGATCAGTCTAATTAGAGAGGCACTGGGATGTAGGTTCTATTAGTTTAAACTGAGTGAATCCAGTTCTTATGGCCAAGCACAGCTTCCTTGGTGAGTACTGGTATTGAACCACAGCAATCATGGCAGAAAAAAAGAAAAAAACCTTCCTTACTCCATGATATCTACCTAGATCATGTGTGTCTAGCATTCTTCATACCCAAACATTTACGGTTGTGCTAAGTATTCTGAAACATTTTCAACAATGTGTAAGTGGTGCTCCCTTCACTCAAAGAACCACACTATATACATTTCTAATTCATAGGCTATAAACTCACTCAAGATACAGAACTGCCATGTGGCCCTAAATTTAAGCTCAAATGCAAATTAGAAATTTCTCCAGATTATCACATAATATATAATTGTGAATTTTTCAACAAGAAGTTTCCTGTGGTTTAGCAAGGTTTTCCTTAACTTCCAGGTTGCCTGTAATAATCAGAGGTTTCTAATTAGATTTGAGGCATTTTCAGGAAATGTTTTTGCCTTGAATCTTGGAATCATTTTCCAAGGTTAGTTCACATGGAATAAACACTTATAATCATGTAACATTCACTTGGATTCCTTTATTCTCAAAATATGTATTTCATCCGTCTACATTCTCCTTTTAAAACTGCCATTGTAAAATATTAAACAATTTCAATGAATAACTTTAGACTTTACCTCTGATGTCCAAATAAGGGTCTATCAATTTCACTTTCATGAAGAGGTTTTTTTAAAAAGTTTTACCATAAACTGAAATCAGTGTAGAACTACGTATCAGCATCCTTAGTTAAACTTGTGGTTCTAATCACGTGAGGGAAGCTAATGTGTGTTACTGACACGCTTACCTCAGGCTTGTGTTCAGGCTTCCCATCCTGGGAGTCACACAAACATGGCCTCAAAGTGAAAAGTAGTCAGTGTTTGAAACAAGTTTCAGTTCTGACCTAGAGATTTTGATCAAAGAAACATTACAAACTGGGGAGACTTCAAAAAGATCTTCAGATGCTTTAAAAAGCAAGCAAGCAAACAAAAAAATCCCTTTTCTGTGAAAATATATTGGTACCTTTCTAGAAGACTATAGATCAGACACCCCAAACTGAGCATGCCCCCTTTCACTGGAACAAGGGACTGTGTCATTTTCTGCTTTGTAAATAATCACCTACAGAGCATGTGTTATACAAACAAGCAGTGGCCTGTCGTATACAAACAGATTGAATGTTAAGGGCTCTTCCTGGTTACCTGTAGCTTTCTTCTAGCAAATGAACTGATCTGTACATTAACCTTATGCCTCTATTCCTAGCCCCAAAGATTATGTGCTTGTACTCAGGAACAAAGTACCTACAGACTGATTCAGGTCTTGTCATTTCAATAACTGAATTATGAAGACTAGATTAGATATTGCTAATAGCTACTAAGCCACGCATGAAAGCTACAGGATTCAACTTTGCTCCTTGTCTTCAGCTTACATCTAATGTAAAGATCTATGTTTGATTTTTCTTTTCATCCTCCTGAGAAGATAATTGTCAGTCTACTTTTATTTGCTCTGGTTTTTAAATACTCCCTCCCAGTATGGTGCTAAAAGCTCAGAGTAACCTCCTTCCAATTTCATCTCCATCCAATTATCTTCACATCGGTTTATACTCACCTCTGAAACTTGACCTGTTTGCCATTATCCAATGAAAAGGTTGCCAAATTGTAAACAGCCAGATAATATTTTTAGGCTCTGAGGGCCAAATGGTCTCTCACAAACTACTCAGCCCCTGCAATTATATCACAAAAGCAGCTGTAGATTGTATGTAAACAAATGAATGTTGCTGTATTCCAATAAAACTTAATTTATGAAAATAGGCGGCAGGCCAAGTTTAACCCACACACTGCGGTTTGCTGACTCCTACTCCAGTGAAACACACTGGACCCCAGCAAATACACCACATTGTCTATGAGAAAATCAAGCATGTGGACACTAACTTCTCCAGATAACCCCTGTAATGAAAGATTTCTTGGAATTGGTCTCTTTCTCATCACTCTCTCTCCAGCTTTTCTTGGAATATTTGAAATCAGGGTAATACTCTTACCATAAAATTAATATCTTTAAGTGACAGAAAAAAAATGCATAATATAATGTTCATTTCATTATTGAACAGAGTTGATGAAAATACACGGCACAATTTTAATTAACAGAAGCAAGTCACGTCACTTGAATCGTTGACCATTGCTTTCTTTCTCTAGGCAGATGGAAAAGATTTGAGGTATATTACTTCAGTGATTAGCTTTCCATTTCCTTGCATCTTCTGAATAGTAGAAATAGCCAAGGTTAATTTCTATTAGCCTAATCCCCAAGGCCCCCTTTTCTGCAGGCACTGATCCCTACCCTCAGGTTACTTTGCTGCCCTGTTGCTATTTACTATCTTCTGTGAAGTCAGGCTGAATATTAGTTAATGCTTACCTTGTCTACTCTGCACTAGAACCACAAGCATGGCCAAATCCATTCAGCTGCTAACAAAGGGAGGATATTTTAGTTCTTTGGATTGGCCTGTGCCATCCTTTGTCTTTCGCAATCATATTTTCAGTCTTAATCAGAAATGTTTCCCTTTCATAACGAATTCTCCAGTGGGCTCTGCAGACCTAGTGTTCCATACAGAGTGCATTTCTGAGCTACTGACATTAAATTACATATGAATTTATACATATGTAGCATTGCTTGATTAACTGAAAGTAAGACTAATTAAGGATTGTTCTGTTTGTTTTCAAATGAGGGCTTAGAAATAATTTTATCCATTTTTAAAAAAGGAAACTGTCCTAAGAAACTAAGGACTTTTTTGAAAAAAATACAGTGCATAGTGCATGCATGCATGCTAAGTCACTTCAGTCGTGTCCAACTCTTTGCAAGCCTATGGACTATAGCTCGCCAGACTCCTCTGTCCATGGGGTTCTGCAGGCTAGAATATTGGAGTGGGTGGTGTGCCCTCCCCCAGGGGATCTTCACAACCCAGGGACTGAACCTACCTCTCCCCCATCTCCTGCATTGGCAGGTAGGTTCTTTATCACTAGCGCCACCTGGGAAGTCCAAAGGACATAGCAACTACACAAGAGCAAAAGAAGTATATGTGAGTTAGGAGAACAACAACAACAAAAATCAGAATAAACTGGTAGCTTCCAAGGATGGGAGGTTGGAAGAGAATCGGTGAAGACTGTTAAAGGATACAAACTTCCAGTTATTAAGTGAGTACGGTCTGGGGCTATAATCTACAACATGGTCACTATCAATAATACAGTAATGCATATTTGAGAGTTGCCAAGAGAATAAATTAATCCCTGATCATACACACAAGAAATTGTAATGATGTGAGGTGATGGATGTTTAACTACTTTATAGTGGTAATCATTTTGCAATATATACATATATAAAATCTCTACATTGTATATATTAAATGTATACAATGACATGTCAATTACATCTCAATAAATCTGGGAAATAGATTTTTTTTAATTACTTTGGAACATTTCTAAAAATTGAAGAGGGACAGGAGTGACAAATGTAGAGAATAATTAAAACAAAAACACTTAAAAGGTACAAGTTCTCTGGGAGATCAATAGTAGAACTCCAGAAGCTGAAAAGTATGATGAAGTCAGTTCTGGGCACCTGAGATTAAGAATCCATAAATAAGAACTAAAAATTTAGGAGAAAAACTTGACCAAGTAAAATTATATTTCATTACTGAAAAGGTTTATTAATCAAGTGATGTGTATTTGTTTTCTTGGAAGAAGCTANCAGGTTACTTTGCTGCCCTGTTGCTATTTACTATCTTCTGTGAAGTCAGGCTGAATATTAGTTAATGCTTACCTTGTCTACTCTGCACTAGAACCACAAGCATGGCCAAATCCATTCAGCTGCTAACAAAGGGAGGATATTTTAGTTCTCTGGATTGGCCTGTGCCATCCTTTGACTTTCACAATCATATTTTCACTCTTAATCAGAAATGTTTCCCTTTCATAACGAATTCTCCAGTGGGCTCTGCAGACCTAGTGTTCCATACAGAGTGCATTTCTGAGCTACTGACATTAAATTACATATGAATTCATACATATGTAGCATTGCTTGATTAACTGAAAGTAAGACTAATTAAGGATTGTTCTGTTTGTTTTCAAATGAGGGCTTAGAAATAATTTTATCCATTTTTAAAAAAGGAAACTGTCCTAAGAAACTAAGGACTTTTTTGAAAAAAATACAGTGCATAGTGCATGCATGCATGCTAAGTCACTTCAGTCGTGTCCAACTCTTTGCAAGCCTATGGACTATAGCTCGCCAGGCTCCTCTGTCCATGGGGTTCTGCAGGCTAGAATACTGGAGTGGGTGGTGTGCCCTCCCCCAGGGGATCTTCACAACCCAGGGACTGAACCTACCTCTCCCCCATCTCCTGCATTGGCAGGTAGGTTCTTTATCACTAGCGCCACCTGGGAAGTCCAAAGGACATAGCAACTACACAAGAGCAAAAGAAGTATATGTGAGTTAGGAGAACAACAACAACAAAAATCAGAATAAACTGGTAGCTTCCAAGGATGGGAGGTTGGAAGAGAATCGGTGAAGACTGTTAAAGGATACAAACTTCCAGTTATTAAGTGAGTACGGTCTGGGGCTATAATCTACAACATGGTCACTATCAATAATACAGTAATGCATATTTGAGAGTTGCCAAGAGAATAAATTAATCCCTGATCATACACACAAGAAATTGTAATGATGTGAGGTGATGGATGTTTAACTACTTTATAGTGGTAATCATTTTGCAATATATACATATATAAAATCTCTACATTGTATATATTAAATGTATACAATGACATGTCAATTACATCTCAATAAATCTGGGAAATAGATTTTTTTTTAATTACTTTGGAACATTTCTAAAAATTGAAGAGGGACAGGAGTGACAAATGTAGAGAATAATTAAAACAAAAACACTTAAAAGGCACAAGTTCTCTGGGAGATCAATAGTAGAACTCCAGAAGCTGAAAAGTATGATGAAGTCAGTTCTGGGCACCTGAGATTAAGAATCCATAAATAAGAACTAAAAATTTAGGAGAAAAACTTGACCAAATAAAATTATATTTCATTACTGAAAAGGTTTATTAATCAAGTGATGTGTATTTGTTTTCTTGGAAGAAGCTAGAAAGACATTTACCATTAATAATCAAATCAACCAGGGTTTTTTTTTTTCTGTTTGTTTTTGTTCCTGATGGCACATCACTACTAGTTGTTAGCTGAAAGGAACCTACCATTGGAATTGCCTGTGAGAAGTGCAATTAAGAACCATCAAAGCCATCAAGAGACCGCATGTGTACAGAATATAAATGGATTACAAAAATTTACAAGGAAATGGCTCCACAGAGGGAGTCTAGTGACACATAACCATCAGAGCTCAGTCTTTAAATGACTTCTAATGTCTACAAGAACTCTAGGATGGAATTAATTCCATGTAAGTTACTGCAAAACATCTATTTTGTGTTATAATTTGGAGATCTGACACCACATGTGAGCTTTTGTGTATTAAGACATTTAAAACAACTGAATCATTCNGAGCTCAGTCTTTAAACGACTTCTAATGTCTACAAGAACTCTAGGATGGAATTAATTCCTTGTAAGTTACTATAAAACATCTATTTTGTGTTATAATTTGGAGATCTGACACCACATGTGAGCTTTTGTGTATTAAGACATTTAAAACAACGGAATCATTAATTATTGAAAGAGTCATGTTAGCAATTATTAGACCCATCCCAGGGCCCCACTGCAGGGCTCCGGATTGTGCAGCTTTTACTGTGTTGTCTCTCATTTGTGTATGACTTCTTGCAGCCCCATGGACTATAGTCCATCAGGCTCCTCTGTGCATGAAATTCTCCAGTCAAGAATACTGGAGTGGGTAGCCATTCCCTTCTCCAGGGGATCTTCTCAACCCAGGGATCAAACCCGGGTCTCCTACATTGCAGGAAGATTCTTTACCATCTGAGCCATCAAGGAAGCCCTTAGTCAGGGCTTAAGTCTCGCAGCTCCCTTAGGAGAGCTTTGCTAGAAGGAAGGCCACAAACATGATCCCACGTTCAGTGCTCCCCCAAACGAATTTAACTGCAATCAACAATTTCCAGGGAACGGCACGTTAGAAGGGCCTTTAAATAACAACTCATCAACTCCCGATATCAAATGCTTTGTCACAATATTCCCCAGTAAGAACAAGAAAGGAGAGGGGAAAGTGTTGGTTGGCTAGGGCTGCCATATCAAAATATCACAGACTGGGTGATTTAACAGAGATGTGCTTTCTCATGCTTCTGGAGGCTAGAAGTCCAAGATCAAGTGTGGACAGGTCTGCTTCCTCTTGAGGCCGCTCTCCTTGGTTTGCCAGTGGATGTCTTCTCACCACGTCCTCACATGCATCCCCTCCATGCACTTGCATTCCTGTTGTTTCTTTGTATGTCCTGATATCATCCTATGATAACAGTCAGATAATCATTAGTTAGTGTTAGTCGCTCAGTCATGACCAACTCTTTGACTCCATGGACTGTAGTCCGCCAGGCTCCTCTGTCCATGGAATTCTCCAGACAAGAATACAGGAGTGGGTTGCCATTTCCTTCTCGAGGGCACCTTCCTGACCCAGGGCTCAAACCCAGGCCTCCTGCATTGAAGGCAGATTAAGTTAAAATTATACCATCTCTTAAGTCATATCTTTAGATACAATCAGATTCTNCTTCTCGAGGGCACCTTCCTGACCCAGGGCTCAAACCCAGGCCTCCTGCATTGAAGGCAGATTAAGTTAAAATTATACCATCTCTTAAGTCATATCTTTAGATACAATCAGATTCTAAGGCAGTGGGAGTTAGGGCTTCAACCAAAAAAAAAAAAATCTGGGGGGGCAGGTGGCACAGTTTAGTCTGTAATAGGAAGAACAAACAAAAGGAAGAAACCTGAAGCCATTAAGGGAAAATGTGGTGAATTGTTTTGTGGGATTTGGCCCAACACGGCTGGGAACTAGTAACAGAAACCGCAGGACTGAATAACCATGGTAAATTGAGTTACCTACCTGCTTCATGGACATACCGTGCCATGAGAAGAAAGACCACATTTACAATATAATCTACATGACCCTGAACAATCCAGATTAACTCTCAGGAACTATTTTTTATTATTTCTGCTTCTCTCTTAAATTCAACCCAGACTCGGCTTCTATTCATTCTCTGAAGAGGCCACGCTTCTTTGTGCCTAGGATCTTTGCTAATTTCATTCCTTCCACTTGGATATATTGTCATCTACCCATCCACCATTCTTGTTTTGAATGTCACATCTTTGAACTCTCATTTGCCTCCCTGACCTCATTCGAGTTTCTGTGTTATATGTTCTATAGCACAGTGACTTTTTTGTAGTAATTATTAGTTTATACATGTCTCTACATAACTTTCACTGAGAGCTTAGTTGTTCTAACTCAAGAAAATGGTTGATTATTAATAATACAAGTTATCACTTGTAAGTCACCTTAATTCTATAAAAGACAGCATTAGTTTTTTTTTTTTCCTTTTAATACTTTATTCTATTTTACAGTACTGTGTTGGTTTTGCCATACATTGACATGAATCATCCACATGATCTCCCCATGCCAAAGCCCCCTCCCAGCTCCCTCCCCACCCCNAAAATAAAGTCTGACACTGTTTCCACAGTTTCCCATACACATAAAAGTGTTGGTGTGTGACCTAAGTTTATTTTCTCTCTTTATATGGCCTTTGAAGAGCAGAAATATAGCACATAAAAGAAAAACCAACTAAATTTGAAAGCCTAATATCAATAAATATAAATGGACAAGAGTGGCCAATATAAGATAGTAAATGTCAGAGTGGATGAGAAAAAAATCACTTTTATGGTATTTACAAAAAGGTATCTAAAATTCAACATTTGAAATATAATTTATGTGTAGAATCNTGAAAGCCTAATATCAATAAATATAAATGGACAAGAGTGGCCAATATAAGATAGTAACTGTCAGAGTGGATGAGAAAAAAATCACTTTTATGGTATTTACAAAAAGGTATCTAAAATTCAACATTTGAAATATCATGTATGTGTAGACTCTAAATGGATAAAACTAGTGAATATAACAAAACAGAAACAGGTTAACAGATATAGAGAACAAGAGGAAAGTGGGGGGGGGGCAAGATGGGATAAGGCATTCAGAGGTGTAAACTATTATGTGTAAAATACGTAAGCTACAATAATATATTTTATAATATGTAGTCAATATGTGGGTATAGCCAATATTTCATAATAACTATAAATGGAACATTGTAGGGCTTCCCTTGTGAATCAGCTGGTAAAGAATCCACCTGAAATGCAGGGGACCTGAGTTTGATCCCTGGGCTGGGAAGATCCCCTGGAGAAGGGGACAGCTACCGACTCCAGTATTCTGGCCTGGAGAATTCCATGACTGTATAGTCCATGGGGTCACAAAGAGTCGAACATGACTGAGCAACTTTCACTTTCACTTTCTTTCAGAAAGGAAAAAGCACTACTGTGGATGATAAAGATTCCCCCTAAAACTACAAATGAAGAAAGAGATGAATAAGATAATGATATCACATGAATACCCCAAATCAGTTGCATTTTTGTATATTAGCAACAAAGAAATAAGATCAGCACTTCCACAAAGGTAAAACAAAAGAAACAAGATTTTACAAGATGCTTAGGAATACATCTAGTAAAATATATGATATTGATGGAGAAATTCACTTTGAAAATGCATGACTAGATAAAGACAGTAACATACTCCAACACTGAAGGAATATAGAAGAAACGTAAACAAATAAATGGCATACCATGTTAATTAGCATAAAACAGTACTGGAAAGATGCCAAGCCCTCCAAGTTACCTACAGAGTCAATGTTATTATAAACAAAATTTTAACAAGATTTTCTTTTTAGGGGCTACACAACAACTTATATGAAAATGTATCTGGACATACAAAACCTAAGAACAAACACTATTGAATTAGTATACAGAGTCGTGCTGTATTAGACATCAAATCTATACTCATTAAACTGCAGTAATTTCCACACTCTGAACAGCAGAAACACTGACCAATGAAGTGGAATGTGGAATATGCAAATAGATCACACTTGAATTACAGAACTGTTATTTCAGATTACTGTAGAAGTTTGAGACCATTCAACAAATAGTTACAGCAGAGATGGTTAGCCACATGGAAAAAATGAAACTCCTATTTTACATGTTAAACAAAAATCAAGGATGGATGTATTGCAAAGTGTAGTAATAGCAGGATATTGGTGCAAGGCCAGAGAAATAGACCAATGGGATGAAAATTCAATGCAGACTAATAATGCATATATGGATACTTGCTTTAAGAATAATATGGCATAATAATGGTTCTGGTTCATTTCAGCTCAGTCATTCAGTTATGTCCAACTCTTTGTGACCGCATGAACCACAGCACACCAGGCCTCCCTGTCCATCATCAATTCCTGGAGTCCACCCAAATGCATGTCCATTGAGTTGGTGATACCATCCAACCATANAGAAATTCACTTTGAAAATGCATGACTAGATAAAGACAGTAACATACTCCAACACTGAAGGAATATAGAAGAAACGTAAACAAATAAATGGCATATCATGTTAATTAGCATAAAACAGTACTGGAAAGATGCCAAGCCCTCCAAGTTACCTACAGAGTCAATGTTATTATAAACAAAATTTTAACAAGATTTTCTTTTTAGGGGCTACACAACAACTTATATGAAAACGTATCTGGACATACAAAACCTAAGAACAAACACTATTGAATTAGTATACAGAGTCGTGCTGTATTAGACATCAAATCTATACTCATTAAACTGCAGTAATTTCCACACTCTGAACAACAGAAACACTGACCAATGAAGTGGAATGTGGAATATGCAAATAGATCACACTTGAATTACAGAACTGTTATTTCAGATTACTGTAGAAGTTTTAGACCATTCAACAAATAGTTACAGCAGAGATGGTTAGCCACATGGAAAAATGAAACTCCTATTTTACATGTTAAACAAAAATCAAGGATGGATGTATTGCAAAGTGTAGTAATAGCAGGATATTGGTGCAAGGCCAGAGAAATAGACCAATGGGATGAAAATTCAATGCAGACTAATAATGCATATATGGATACTTGCTTTAAGAATAATATGGCATAATAATGGTTCTGGTTCATTTCAGTTCAGTCGCTCAGTCATGCCCAACTCTTTGTGACCGCATGAACCACAGCACACCAGGCCTCCCTGTCCATCATCAATTCCTGGAGTCCACCCAAATGCATGTCCATTGAGTTGGTGATACCATCCAACCACATTATCCTCTGTCATCCCCTTCTCCACCTGCCCTCAATCTTTCCCAGTATCAGGGTCTTTCCAATGAGTTAGCTCTTCGCATTAGGTGGCCAAAGTACTGGAGTTTCAGTTTCAACATTCAGCTTCAACATCCCAGAACAGTGGTTCTGGAATAAATAGACATCCATACAGGGAAAGATGAAAATTGATGTATTTCACACATACAAAAAAGAAAGGTCATTTGAAAGTAGATGCAAACTTAAATGTAAAAGTAAAAATATTATATTTCCTAGAAGATGTTAAGTATGAATGTAATATTTAATATAATTAATTATTTATAATTATAATAATTAAATATAATTAATATAATATAATTAATATTTAATATAATATGCTTCATGATACATTATCTATATACTAACCAACATCATGAATTCTCATTCATCACAAATAAGACATTAAGCACAGAAGAACAGATAGATACCTTTGACTATGCTGAAATTAACTTTTATTCATCAAAAAGTACCATTAAGAACCTTAGAATGCAAAAATGCGGCAGAAAACTTACTTGCAACACAAAGACTAATATAGAACTTGTATCCCAAAGGCTTAAAAACAAATCAGAGACAACAGCTAATATAAAAATAGCCAAGGAACGTAGGCAGTTAAGAGAATACAGAACACTAAAATCTCTTATGAAATGCTGAATGGAAACTGGAATTAAACTTTGAGAAAGTTTTATTTCTACATATTTTTCATGCAAAAACAGGTAACTATGTTCATCAAAACACATGCAATAATACACATACCAGCATTTTCCCTATAGGCCTATGATGGTTAATTCTGCATGTCAGTTTGGTTAATATATAATCTTTGGTCAAACACTGGTCTAGACATTACTGTGACAGTGTTTTGGATGTGACTAACATTTAAAACAACAGACTGAGTAAAGCAGATTACCCTCCATAACATGGGTAATCCTCATCTAGCCAATTGAAGTCTTAAGAGAAAATAGTGAGATCCTCAAAAAGGAAGCATTTCTACCTCCAGACCACATTAAGACTCAAGTCTGCCGAAGCCCCCTCCCAAGGTCAAGTCTTCTCTGGTCTGCCCTGAAGGCTTTGGACTTATGAGGCAGTCACAGTGGATAAATCTTTAAAATCTTATATGCATACATACACACATATATACAGGTGTACATGCATGTATAGGTACATATGTGTATGTATACACACATGACTATAAACACACCCTATTGGTTCTGTGTCTATGGAGAGCTCTCATATGGGCTCCAAGTTGGAGATGATTAGTTAGAGGTCTATTAATAAAAGATACTTATTTGTGAGAGAGACACATGGTGGAATGCCAGATTAATGAAAATGAGATGTATCTAGTGAAACATGGATTAATTTCACAAGCAAAATGAACAAAATGAGTCAGTGACAACACCACACATATAAAGTGATTCCATTTCAGCCAAGTTCAAAAACAAATACCAAGTTTTAGTATCTAGGGATGTTTTTTAGATTGTTAAGTGATAAGCAAAAGAAGAAAGCAGTCACAGTTAATGACATGTAATGGTTATTTTTGGAGGGGAAAGACAAGGAAGAGATTGCAAAGGGGGCCATGAGAAGATAGCCTTCTAGAGTATTAAATCATACTTTCTTGACTTGGGTGACTATCAGATCCTGGCTTTATTCTGCCATTGAGCTACTCATTTTTGTTTGGGTTTCTGATGTGTATGCCATTTCACAGTAAGAGCGAGTTAGCAAGCAAGAATAAAAAAGCAGATTTGGAGGCAAGTGAATGAGAGCTCAAATACAGACTTGGTAATAATCTAGTTTTTAGGTTCTGTTAGACATTAATGTGAGTGCTTAATTTACTACTTACCAAGGTCCCATCTTTTGACTTTTGGTTCATTCCACAGAACCAGAAAAGAGAGAAGACTGACTTTAGAATGGCCTGCTTTTCCTGAACTGGTGACTGAGGACCCCACAGAGGCAAACATGCTTAAGAAATCAGTTTTGGATGTCATAGTACTTTCAGCCTGCATGCAAGTGTGAGTATCTGGAATGACTGGTCTATACTGCTTGTAGGCCATGTGGAAGCTGAGTTGAGTTAAATTAATGACCTAANCCTCAAAGAGGCAAACATGCTTAAGAAATCAGCTTTGGATGTCATAGTACTTTCAGCCTGCATGCAAGTGTGAGCATCTGGAATGACTGGTCTATACTGCTTGTAGGCCATGTGGAAGCTGAGTTGGGTTAAATTAATGACCTGAGAACACAATGTCTGGAAATGGTAACATTCTGAATACCTTTTTCAGCTTTCTGCAGCCAACTGATCATACAACACAGCTGTATCCATGTGGCTTTGCTAGTACTCTTGCTTTTAACTGACTCTGATATTGCTCTATAAGACATTGATAATATTCAAGACATTGGATAAAAAACTTTACCTGATCTAAGGTGGTAGGTTAGAAACATATAGCCTGTGATTTCTGAAACAAACCAAGGATATGGCAAAGAATATATCCTGTCAATTTCCATGTACCTTGGTGGTCAAACATTTATTCCAATCAGCTCAACCTTATTTTCCTTCAGTTAGAAACATTCTATTTATAACACTCTCAACTGTCAGTCCAAATGAATAATCCTACTGGGACCAATTCAGCTTTTTTCATGATTTAACCCATACTTACTCTGCAGTCATGCTTTATATTCACAGTCCATATGCCGTTCTTTGGAAATCAGGTAGTTGAATCTCCATGAACAAAAATCACAGTATGTTTTAAAATGAACATGAAAATGGAATACAAGAGCACTCTGGTAAGTAAGGAATACAGTAGCCACGGAGTGGTCCAAATGCTTAGAGGCCCATCTATTGATACTGTTCCCTTTGGTTTGGCTTATGAAATCATAGAAATCTAAACTTTTAGCTAGTGTACAAAACCCATACCACCTGAATGGGTATAACCTGCTGTCTCTGAGTGCTTTTATTGGATAACATATGATTGTTATCGTAAGCATGGTTCTTTATACCTGCTGTTGAATGCCTTCAAAATATCACACAAGATTTTTGCTAATGGTGGGTCCTTCCTTTGCTTAAGGATTCTAGAGTCTAGATTTATTTCCCCTCTTTATAATAAAAGTCTAAATGGTACCAGGCCTCTTTCACTAAAAACTAATCTCTGACAAAGAGGGACCACACGGTCCATTGATATCTGCATTAATGATAGTAAGATGAATCATGATATCATTCTAATACAATTTTTAATCCATCTCAGTGTTTTACTTGGCACTCAACAAGATTGGCACTCAAACTGAATTTAGAAAATTAAAAGCTATTCAATCCATTTATAGCACAACCATTTGAGGTATTAATTTGAGTCTATTCTACCTATAATTCTTCTGTCCTCTCCAAACCCATCACTTGCGCGCGCGCACACACACACACACACACATTTATACATCTTTACACACTAGAACATCAATGTTCTAAGCAGGTAGCCAGGCCTATTGCAAAACTGTCTCAAGTTTTAAAAGGCTGTGGCTGAAGCTCCTACAATCTCCTGCTCTGATGGAAGTCTAAATTCAGTAGAGAGGTTACTTTAGGTGTCTTGGACAAGAAATGGATTTTGAAATATAGGAAAGAGAATGGGAAACTTCTGGAATCTGAAGTTTCCAAGGAGCAAGGGATATACAGCCAGGGATACCTTATTAGCTATTAAGGAAGGAAAGGGCTGCAAGGTACCCTAATAAATATAAAATTCCATGGATATTTATAACTCATATCAAAAAACTGAACATCCAATCTTTCATGTTACTCTTTCACTCAAGAAAACCGTTCCTACTCTAAAATTCTAATGATCTTCAATAGGGTTCCCAGCTTTTGAAAAGAATTCCATAGGTAAACCATAACACAGGAACCCAGTAAAATGAAGAATCCAGATATAGTTCTTTAATCTCTTGCATCTGTCAATGACCAGTTTATGTCAGGGACCATAACATATGGCCCCTTCTTCCTACTCTTTAAGGAATACAGAAAGACAATAATCAAACTCCCAGCAACAGTTCAGTTCAGTCGTTCAGTTGTGTCCAACTCTTTGTGACCCCATGGAGTGCAGCATGCCAGGCTTCCCTGTCCATCATCAACTCCCAGAACTTGCTCAAACTCATGTCCATTGAGATGGTGATGTCATCCAACTATCTCATCTTCTGTCGTTCCTTTATGCTCCTGACCTCAGTCTTTCCCAGCATTAGGGTATTTTCAAATGAGTCAGTTCTCTGCATCAGGTGGCTAAAGTATTTGAGTTTCAGATTCAGCATCAGTCCTCCCAATGAATATTCAGGACTGATTTCCTTTAGGATGGACTGGTTGGATTTCCTTGCTGTCCAAGGTATTCTCAAGAGTCTTCTCCAAACCACAGTTCAAAAGCATCAATTCTTCAGTGCTCAGCTTTCTTTATAGTCCAACTCTCACATCTGTACATGACTATTGGAAAAATCATAGCTTTGACTAGATGAACTTTGTGGGCAAAGTAATGTCTCTGCTTTTTAATATGCTGTCTAGTTTGGTCATATTTTCCTTCCAAGGAGCAAATGTATTTTAATTTTAATTTCATGGCTGCAGTCACCATATCCAGTGATTTTGAAGCCCCCCAAGATAAAGTCTCTCACTGTTTCCATTGTTTCCCCACCTATTTGCCACAAAGTGATGGGACCAGATGCCATGATTTTTGTTTTTTGAATGTTGAGTTTTAAGCCAGGTTTTTCACTCTCTTCTTTTACTTTCATCAAGATGTTCTTTAGTTCTTCTTTGCTTTCTGCCATAAGGGTGGTATCATCTGCATATCTGAGGTTATTGATACTTCTCCCGGCTATCTTAATTTCAGCTTGTGCTTCATCTAGCCCGGTATTTCACATGATGGTATTCTACATAGAAGTTAAATAAGAAGGGTGACAATATATAGCCTTGATATACTCCTTTCCCAATTTGAAACCCGTCAGTTGTTCCATGTCCTAGCATACTCAGTATCAAATGCATGAGCATTTCTCATAGTTGCTAAAGAAATCATCTTTCCTGTTCTTCCAGATGTTTAACCTCTTACCTTTTCCCCAATCCCTGTAAATTTCTTTTAATTACAGTCTGTCCTCAATATCTGTGGATGTGGAACCTGCAGAGAGGGAGGGCCCATTGGACTGTGCCATTTTACATAACAGATTTTAGCATTCGTGGATTTTGTTGTCTGCGGGTGCCCTGGAGTGAATCCTCCCAGATACCAAGGAGTGATTGTATCCCCAATTATCATGATATTGACCTTTGGGGATCCCAGAGTCATGGAACCATTTATTGTGTTTTCCTGGTTTGATCCTAAGAGCTACTCTTAGTGAGTTTGAACAGGACTAGAAGTCCTTGAGGTTCTTTACATTTCACCACTTCTCAACATGAGCAATTCTCCAAGGGAGTTTTTATTGCTAGCTTTTCTCAGATGGGGAAACTGAGGCTCAGCACAGTTTACCAACTCACCCAAGACATAAAACTGAAAAGATGGCCCTAGGATTTGAGGGCTGTTCTGCCTGGCTCTTTCTACTATGTCCTCAGTCAGGGAACAAAGTTAACTCATACCTGGATGAGAAGATCCAACTTTTTGTTTAGAATTGTATGTTCGATACAGGATACAGGATGCTTGGGGCTGGTGCATGGGGATGATCCAGAGAGATGATATGGGGTAGGAGGTGGAAGCGGGGTTCAGGATTGGGAACTCATGTACACCCGTGGTGGATTCATGTCAATGTATGGCAAAACCAATACAATATTATAAAGTAAAATGAAGTAAAAATAAAAATAAAAAAAAGTTAAAACATAGAACTAAAAAAAAAAAACTGCATGTAAACTGTTACTCAAGGGGATATTTAAGCATCATTTTGATAGTTGAGATTTTAATAAAATTATTATATTTGAGAGGAAACAATTGCTTTTCAGTCAGCATAAAATGATTATACAAAAAGATACTGCCCAAAGTGCTTTTGATTGGGGCAATTATCCTAAAAACACAGAAGATGCTTGAGAGTCCCTTGGACAGCAAGGAGACCAAACCAACCAATCCTAAAGAAACTCAACCCTGAACATTCACTGGAAGGACTGACGCTGAAGCTCTGATACTTTGGTTACCTGATATGAAGATCTGACTGTTTATATTTTGGAAAGGACCCTGATGCTGGGAAAGATTGAGGGCAGGAGGAGAAGGGGACAACAGAGGATGAGGTGGTTGGATGGCATCACTGACTCAATGGACATGAATTTGAGCAAACTCCAGGAGATAGTGAAGGACACGAAAGCCTGATATGCTGCAGTCCATGGGTCACAGAGACTCAGCCGCAGCTTAGTGACGGAACAACAACAGTGCAAAGGGGCAACTGCTATTGAAGGGTTTAGAAGTGGAAATGATGTTGAGCTTCTGAGGCTTAATTCATAAGACAAAATATATGAACTAATTTTCTAACTACAGGGGTTCAGGGAAAATTCTACAAATCCTAACTAGACTGAGAAAAGCTATTCATTCAGTCTATTTAAACTAATCACACACAATACATACACACACACACACACACACCCCCTAAGCTTTTAAGAAAGGGGAAAGACTTTTACATGCATATACAATTCTCATCCAGATCCACACTCTCTGATTTATACCTGAAGCCCCTGTCCCAGGTCCTGTTTTCAGATCCCTGGAAACTTTGTCATGTGAGTAGTACCAAAAGAGTATAGAACAAGCTGGGGAAAACTGCTTGTGTGAGGAAACATCCCAAGAATATCAACATCAGACCCAAGTTATCAGGTGACACTTCTCAGCAGTATAAAACAGTAATTTCAGATTCTTTACTGCCAATCAGTGATCACAAACAATCACACCATTTATAGCACTTTTCCCTTGACATAAATGATGCCCCTGGAGAGCTGTTGTGATGCTGAATACACCAATGAGCTATAAAATAGGCAAGAAAAAGTCAAAACTATGTGCAGATTACCCCCTATATCCACAAAAACTATGGATGCAAAGTGAAATTAGACACAAATAGCAATTTAAGGGAACTGAGTATTCTTCACCTTTCCCAGAGAATTTTTAGATTTGTAGTGACATTTCCTTTCCTTCCTTTAAGTTTCTACAGCTCTTACGTTATATACACTCTATCCTAGACATTTATATCCTACTCGTAAGTATTTCTCTTTACACAAGACTCAAGCTTTTGAACGTGATAGACTGAGTTTCATTTACTATCTCCCATTGATCCAAGTGTGCACATCCTCAGGCTCTCAGCTGTGTCCAGCTCTCCAGGCTCCTCTATGCATGGGACTATCCCAGCAAGAATACTTGAGTGGCTTGCCACTTCCTCCTCCAGGGGATCTTCCCAGCCCAGGGATCGAACTTAAGTCTCCTGCCGTGCCTGCACTGATGGGTGGATTCTTTACTACTGAGTCGCCTGGGAAGCCTTTCTCCAAGTACAGCAATAGACAGTTAATACTGTTCTACCGACTTACTTCTGGAAGGACAGACATGGAAAATGAGAACTATGGTTAGGAATTAATTGTGCAAAGCACTGAGTTGGACAAAAAAGCTTGNAGACTTTACACAAAGAAAGCAAACATAAATGAATAAATAACAGTGAAAATTGATTAAAAGTCAACACCCATTCATAACAAAACCTCAGAAAATTAGGAATAGAATACAATTTTTTCAACCTGATACAGATATCAGGTTGAAGCAAAAATTTAGAGCTGGTCTCATGGACAATGGTAAAAAACTACTGTACTGGGATGAGGCAAGAACTCATACATCCACCATGTATTTTTAATAGTGTTATCAGAGGTACTAGCAAGTACATTAAGGGAAGAAAAATAAGTAAAAGGCATATGCAAAAGGACATGTATTGAAAAACTCTGTTTGTATATATGTATGTGTCTACGAGTATATATAAAATTGTAAGGAGTCTACAAAAAAAGCATACTAAGATTATCAGGTGAATTTATGTATCAAGGCCATAAGACACACGGCAATGTAAAACAAAAGAATAGCATTTTTTTAATGTATTAGCAATCAGTAACTGGAGAAGGAAATAAAAACACTATTTAAAACAGCATTTTAAAAAATTAAAATAAGGATAACAAAGTGTGTGTAAGATCTCTATACAAACATAGTTGAGAAAAAATGAAATAAGACCTAAATAAAAGAAGAGTTTTGTCATGTTTATTGACTCAAACACTCACTACTGCTAAGCTATCCATTTCCCCCAAATTGACCTATAAAGCTAATTCCATTCCAATCATAATTTCAGCAGGATTTTATAAGAATTTAAAAGGTAACTCTAATCTTTATATGGAAATGCAATGATCTAATGTGAGCAAAAATTGTAAGTAAGAAAAAAGCTCTTAGTAGAAACTAACATAAAACTGTTAGCAGAAACTAACCCAACATTGTAAAGCATTTATATGTTGATTTTAAAAATAGCCAATTTTTTTCAACCTTTTGAAAGCAAAACAAAAAAAAGAGCAAAGATTTGGATAACATTTCATAAAAGATGTATTATTAGCTTATAGCCACATGAAAACCTGCTCAACAGCATTAGCCATCAGGAAATACTAAAAGGGAGGGGATACGTGTATATCTATAGCTGATTCATGTTGAGGTTTGACAGAAAACAGGAAAATTCCATACAGCAATTATCCTTCAATAAAAAATTAATTAAATAAACTTAAAAAACAGTTGTCAGAATTAAAAAAAAAAATAGTAAGATACTACCTCATACCCATTAAAACAACTAGAATGGCTAAAATTTGAAAGACCTATCATATCAAAAGTATATAAGGATGTGGAACAACTATAATACTGGAAATATAAAATGTCATGACAACTTTAAAAAACATTTTGGCATAGTCCTATGATATAAAACATGTATCATCCATCCTACACAGCAATCTCACTCCTAAGTATTTATTCAAGGAAAAGAAAAGAGATATTTACTTAAATTATTGTATCTGAATGATTA
>SJYW01007711.1:386876-429100 GCA_006410735.1 Raphicerus campestris
ATCTATAACATCATCACAGAGATGTCTTAAGTCTATTCAAGTTGCTATAACAAAATACTACAGAGTGGCTTATCAATATACATTTCATATGGTTCTGGGGACTGGGGAATCCAGGAAGATGGTTCCGACATGGTCTGCTCTTCTATGTAGCAGAATTCTCATGATGCTCTCCCATGACAGGAGGGGGCTAGGGACCTCTCCATGTCCTCTTTAATAAGGCTCTACTCTCTTATTTATGAGGGTTCCACCCTTAGACTTCAGTACCTCTCAAAGGCTACAGCTACTCAGACCATCAGCTTTGGAAGTTAGGCTTTCAACATACAAACCTGGGGGCAATGTACACTTTCAGACCATAGCAGGAGAAACAGCTGTGACAGGAAGAAAGTAGGAAAGGTTCCCCGTCTGTCACACTTTGGGGTGTGTGTGCTCATTCTAACTCTTCACAACCCCACAGACTGTAACCTGCCATGCTCCTTTGTCAATGGGATTCTCCAGGCAAGAATACTGGAGAGAGTTGCCATGCCCTCCTCCACAGGATCTTCCCGACCCAGGGATCGAACCCACATGTCTTGCATCTCCTGCATTAACAGGCAGATTCTTTACCACTGCACCACCACTCTTTGGGTAGCTTCTCTGGTGGCTCAGAGGGTAAAGCGTCTGCCTGCAGTGCAGGAGACCCGGGTTTGATCCCTGTATCGGAAAGATCCCCTGGAGAAGGAAATGGCAACCCACTCCAGTACTCTTGCCTGGAAAATTCCATGGACAGAAGAGCCTGGTAGGATATAGTCCATGGGGTCTTGAAGAGTTGGACACAACTGAGTGACTTCATAGTGTGCAAAAGGGCATCTCACGTACTCAACTTTTAGTGAGGGCTGCACTTGAATACAATAGTGTTAAGTAGTTGGATGGACTGCATTGCGGTTCAGGAGCACTTGGGTTACATCCTTAATTTTCCAGTAGCCATGTAGCCATAAGCGAATTAATTGTATATATCTGAATTTTAGTCTCCTTATGTGTACGATCATGGTAAATATCATCTCTGAGCAATATTCAAGCATCTGTGGTACAAACTGCAATTTTCCTTAGTCATAGAAGACTTAGTCACACAGGTGGTGCTAATAGTAAAGAATCCATCTGCCAGTGCAGGAGACATAAAAGACACAGGTTTGATCCCTGGGTTGGGAAAATCCCCCGGAGGAGGGCATGGCAACCCACTCCAGTATTTTTGCCTGGAGAATCCCATGGACAGAGGAGCCTGGAGGGCTATAGCTCACAGGGTTGCAAAGAACCAAGACTTGACTTAAGTGACTTAGCACATACGTATGCACATGGCCAGGGGAAAGACTTTTGTTTTCCTTCCTGTGATAAAATTTTGTCCAATAGTGTATAAACAATATGCCATGTGAGAGCTTGCCTTACAACACACCAGGATACACCGCTATTTTGTTACTCACTCCTGCCTCCATTCCACTGCTTTGGCCTAAAATTTGAGTTCATTGAGTTTGTTAATTTGGCTTCTGGTGGCATTAAAAAAGGTTAACTTCTTTGTTACCTGAAGCTGAGATCCTTTAAGCAGAATGCCTTAAAGAAATACTCTGAACAGAAGACAAAACTGTGGCCCTGAGATTTTAGAATTTTCCATTAAGATTACAACAGAAGCCATCTAAGTTATAAAGATCAGATTAAAGAAGTTGCCTTACCAATAATGGAACTCATTATGGCATAAGATGTAACAGTTGTTAACACTGTTCCCCTTAGGTGTACATAGTAGGCTTATACTTCTCCATTCCTTCTGAAGATTGGGTGGTGGCCTGGTTACTTTGGCCAGTGAAATGGTGAGTGGAATGCACATTTTTCTGACATAATCATTAAAGCTGATTCAGAATATTTCCTTCCTTCTTTAACGACCCTGGCAGCATATGTCAAAAAGCAATTCTGCCAGCCTAGGTCCCTGCGTGACCACTAAGATGAGTTTCCTGCCAAAGCTTCACTTTTCTAAGCTTCTGAGATTTTCGGATTGTCTTATGCTAATTGATACAGATATCTGCAGGAGCCGTTACATGAAGGTTCTGGGAAATGAGTGAAGCTCAAATACTAATAAATAAATAAATCTAAGATCAGAGTAACAGTTTAAAAACTATATACGGGGATGTTCTGGTTATGGTTAACATAAAACAAACTGAAAGCTTACTAATTGCTTTTTTTCAAGGAAACTGCAAGTGTGGCCTTATAAAATCTATAATGTTCCATTCCCAGCACCATCCCTGGGCCCTCTAACCTGCACTAGCAAGAACTGGGATTTTAATCTGTGTAGATCTAAGAAACCAAATGTCTAATGCCCACCCTACTTAGAGTCGGGGAGGATGATGTATAATGACTGATTTCCAAAAATCAGGGCCTGCTAGAAAGGAGGAGGGGAGTCTTCTAGTCAGGCTTATAAATCAATTTCCAGAAAAGTGAACACTGTTACTGCGGCCTAATGACCTGGTGACAGCTATGTATAACCTTTTATCCTCTTTTCCAAATGGAACTTGAGTTTGTAATTTTATTTCACTTCCACCATTGGAATGGTGAGTGTGGGATGCAAATCCAGAGCAAGAAGAGCCATATCTAAACAATCTCAAAGGGATTATATATTACAGACCTAGACTTTGAGAGAGATGTGAGAGGTATGATTAAGTTGTGAGTTTCCCAAGTGACCTGGGGTGAAGAATCCATCAGCCAATGCAGGAAACGCAAGAGTCTTGGGTTTCATCCCTGGGTTGAGAAGATCCCCTAGAGTAGGAAATGGCAACCCACTCCAGTGTTCCTGTGTGGAAAATTTGATGGCAGGCCACAGCCCATGGGGTCACAAAGAGTCAGACCCAACTGAGTACACACACACACACACACACACACACACATGATTAAGGTGTAGGTTTCTTTCGGGAAGGTGGGTGACGAGCAGCTCCTTGAGTAGGAAGAAGGGCTTATATCACTATTTAGGGGGCCAGTGGGATGGACTGTGTAAAAGACTCCAACTTGTCCCACCAGTATCTGTTTTCTTCTGTTGTATTACAAAATTTTGCTAAGATTATTTATATTAATATGTGTGTAAGTGTGTGTATGTATAGAACAGAGACTTAGAATGGAGATTTAGAGACTTAGAATGGAGACTTCGAGACTTAGAGCAGAGAACTTAGAATGGAGACTTAAAGAGTGGAGACTTAAAGACTACAGAATATATATTAGCTTCTCTTATAGCTATGATAAGATTCCAGACAATGGAATATAAGTGAAATTTTCATGCATTATGATCTGAGAGCATTCAAAAAGCAGATGTCTCAATTTCTTTGTTCCTTTCTTTTACCAGTGTGCTTGGATATGGATAACATGATCTTGAACCATGAACTCAATCCTAGGGATGATACAGTGATAACTTTGGGAGACTGGTTCCTGAACAATATGGAACAGAATCATCATACCGGCCATGGACTATTTACTTCCAGGTTTTGTAAATATGAGCAAAAAAGTCAGCTTCTCTCATTTAAGCTAATATTCTTTAAGATTTTCTGTCAGTTAAACCTTCCATTTAATGGCATTATAATTATAGAAGTCACTGCTATGGAAGTTGTTCAACGTATGTGTTGATTATATAAAGAAGGAAGCAATGTGTTGTGACTTGTATGTCTCAGACTCACCTTCTCTATAAATGAAAATCTCTGAGTATTCAAATTTCTATCAAATTCTGAATCCTCATCTGCTTGAATAACACTCTTCTAGTCCCCCTTACATACAAATGCCTCAATGTCTCTCCAACAAGAATTCAAGAAGTCCTAGGGTTTGGGAAACATCCTATTAGCTCAGGACCAAGTCCACTATTGTTCTTTCCATCTAATCTCATCCATTAATAGGTCTAGTAACTGTCTACTCTCTGAGTCCTATCGAATACGCCTAATA
Organism: Raphicerus campestris; assembly: GCA_006410735.1. Classification (NCBI taxonomy): domain Eukaryota; kingdom Metazoa; phylum Chordata; class Mammalia; order Artiodactyla; family Bovidae; genus Raphicerus; species Raphicerus campestris. The sequence continues at coordinate 390,816 of SJYW01007711.1, forward strand.
CACAGAAGAACTATACCAAACAAGGTCTAAACGACCCAGCTGACCATGATGGTGTGATCACTCACCTAGAGCCAGACATCCTGGAATGTGAAGTCAAGTGGGCCTTAGGAAGCATCACTATGAACAAAGCTAGTGGAGGGAATGTAATTCCAGATAAGCTGAGCTATTTCAAATTCTAAAAGATCATGTTGTGAAAGTGCTGCACTCACTATGCCAGCAAATTTGGAAAACTCAGCAGTAGCCACAGGACTAGGAAAGGTCAGTTTTCATTCTGATCCCAGAGAAAGGCAATCCCAAAGAATGCTCAAACTACCGCACAATTGTACTCATTTCACATGCTAGCAAGGTAATACTCAAATTCCTTCAAACTAGGCTTCAACAGCAGAGAAGGCAATGGCAACCCACTCCAGTACTCTTGCCTGGAAAATCCCATGGATGGAGGAGCCTGGTGGGCTGCAGTCCATGGGGTCGCTAAGAGTAGGACACGACTGAGCGACTTCCCTTTCACTTTTCACTTTCATGCATTGGAGAAGGAAATGGCAACCCACTCCAGTGTTCTTGCGTGAAGAATCCCAGGGACGGCAGAGCCTGGTGGGCTGCCGTCCATGGGGTTGCGCAGAGTCAGACACGACTGAAGCGATTTAGCAGCACCAGGCTTCAACAGTATGTTGTAAGTATGTAAACCAGAACTTCTAGATGTACAAGCTAGATTTAGATAAAGCAGAAGAACCAGAGATCAAATTGTCAACATCTGCTACATCATAGGAAAAACAAGGGAATTCTAGAAAAACATCTAATTCTGCTTCATTGACTATGCTAAAGGGTTTGACTGTGTGGATCACAACAAACTATAGAAAATTCTTAAAGAAATGGGGATAGTAGACCACCTTACCTGCTTCCCGAGAAGCCTCTTTGCAGATCAAGAAGTGACAGTTAGAACAGGACATGGAACAATGAATTGGTTCAAAATTGAGAAAGGAATATAGCAAGGCTGTATATTGTCACCCTCTTTATTTAACTTCTATGCAGAGTTTGCCATGTGAAATCCCAGGCTGGATGAAGCTCACACTGGAATCAAGATTGTCAGGAGAAATATCAATAACCACAGATATGCAGATGACACCACCCTAATAGCAGAAAGTGAAGAGGAACTAAAGAGCCTCTTGATGAAGGTAAAAGAGGAGAGTTTTAAGCTGGCTTAAAGCTCAACATTCCAAAAAAANTGAAGAATCCATCAGCCAATGCAGGAAACGCAAGAGTCTTGGGTTTCATCCCTGGGTTGAGAAGATCCCCTAGAGTAGGAAATGGCAACCCACTCCAGTGTTCCTGTGTGGAAAATTTGATGGCAGGCCACAGCCCATGGGGTCACAAAGAGTCAGACCCAACTGAGTACACACACACACACACACACACACACACATGATTAAGGTGTAGGTTTCTTTCGGGAAGGTGGGTGACGAGCAGCTCCTTGAGTAGGAAGAAGGGCTTATATCACTATTTAGGGGGCCAGTGGGATGGACTGTGTAAAAGACTCCAACTTGTCCCACCAGTATCTGTTTTCTTCTGTTGTATTACAAAATTTTGCTAAGATTATTTATATTAATATGTGTGTAAGTGTGTGTATGTATAGAACAGAGACTTAGAATGGAGATTTAGAGACTTAGAATGGAGACTTCGAGACTTAGAGCAGAGAACTTAGAATGGAGACTTAAAGAGTGGAGACTTAAAGACTACAGAATATATATTAGCTTCTCTTATAGCTATGATAAGATTCCAGACAATGGAATATAAGTGAAATTTTCATGCATTATGATCTGAGAGCATTCAAAAAGCAGATGTCTCAATTTCTTTGTTCCTTTCTTTTACCAGTGTGCTTGGATATGGATAACATGATCTTGAACCATGAACTCAATCCTAGGGATGATACAGTGATAACTTTGGGAGACTGGTTCCTGAACAATATGGAACAGAATCATCATACCGGCCATGGACTATTTACTTCCAGGTTTTGTAAATATGAGCAAAAAAGTCAGCTTCTCTCATTTAAGCTAATATTCTTTAAGATTTTCTGTCAGTTAAACCTTCCATTTAATGGCATTATAATTATAGAAGTCACTGCTATGGAAGTTGTTCAACGTATGTGTTGATTATATAAAGAAGGAAGCAATGTGTTGTGACTTGTATGTCTCAGACTCACCTTCTCTATAAATGAAAATCTCTGAGTATTCAAATTTCTATCAAATTCTGAATCCTCATCTGCTTGAATAACACTCTTCTAGTCCCCCTTACATACAAATGCCTCAATGTCTCTCCAACAAGAATTCAAGAAGTCCTAGGGTTTGGGAAACATCCTATTAGCTCAGGACCAAGTCCACTATTGTTCTTTCCATCTAATCTCATCCATTAATAGGTCTAGTAACTGTCTACTCTCTGAGTCCTATCGAATACGCCTAATACACAGAAGAACTATACCAAACAAGGTCTAAACGACCCAGCTGACCATGATGGTGTGATCACTCACCTAGAGCCAGACATCCTGGAATGTGAAGTCAAGTGGGCCTTAGGAAGCATCACTATGAACAAAGCTAGTGGAGGGAATGTAATTCCAGATAAGCTGAGCTATTTCAAATTCTAAAAGATCATGTTGTGAAAGTGCTGCACTCACTATGCCAGCAAATTTGGAAAACTCAGCAGTAGCCACAGGACTAGGAAAGGTCAGTTTTCATTCTGATCCCAGAGAAAGGCAATCCCAAAGAATGCTCAAACTACCGCACAATTGTACTCATTTCACATGCTAGCAAGGTAATACTCAAATTCCTTCAAACTAGGCTTCAACAGCAGAGAAGGCAATGGCAACCCACTCCAGTACTCTTGCCTGGAAAATCCCATGGATGGAGGAGCCTGGTGGGCTGCAGTCCATGGGGTCGCTAAGAGTAGGACACGACTGAGCGACTTCCCTTTCACTTTTCACTTTCATGCATTGGAGAAGGAAATGGCAACCCACTCCAGTGTTCTTGCGTGAAGAATCCCAGGGACGGCAGAGCCTGGTGGGCTGCCGTCCATGGGGTTGCGCAGAGTCAGACACGACTGAAGCGATTTAGCAGCACCAGGCTTCAACAGTATGTTGTAAGTATGTAAACCAGAACTTCTAGATGTACAAGCTAGATTTAGATAAAGCAGAAGAACCAGAGATCAAATTGTCAACATCTGCTACATCATAGGAAAAACAAGGGAATTCTAGAAAAACATCTAATTCTGCTTCATTGACTATGCTAAAGGGTTTGACTGTGTGGATCACAACAAACTATAGAAAATTCTTAAAGAAATGGGGATAGTAGACCACCTTACCTGCTTCCCGAGAAGCCTCTTTGCAGATCAAGAAGTGACAGTTAGAACAGGACATGGAACAATGAATTGGTTCAAAATTGAGAAAGGAATATAGCAAGGCTGTATATTGTCACCCTCTTTATTTAACTTCTATGCAGAGTTTGCCATGTGAAATCCCAGGCTGGATGAAGCTCACACTGGAATCAAGATTGTCAGGAGAAATATCAATAACCACAGATATGCAGATGACACCACCCTAATAGCAGAAAGTGAAGAGGAACTAAAGAGCCTCTTGATGAAGGTAAAAGAGGAGAGTTTTAAGCTGGCTTAAAGCTCAACATTCCAAAAAAATGAAGATCATGGCATCTGGTTCCATCATTTCATTGCAAATAGATAGTGAAACAGTGGAAACAGTGAGAGATTTTTTTCCCCTTGGGCTGCAAAATCACTGTGGACAGTGACTGTAACCATGAAATTAAAAGACACTTGCTCCTTGGAAGAAAAGCTACAACTAACCTAGATAGCATATTAAAAAGCAGAGACATCACTTTGCCAACAAAATCTCATATAGTTAAGGCTATGGTTTTCCCAGTAGTCATGTAGTCATGTACGACAATGTGAAAGTTGGAACATAAAGAAGGCTGAGCACTAAAGAATTGATTCTTTCAAATTGTGGTGTTGGAGAAGACTCTTGAGTGTCCCTTGGACAACAGGAGATCAAACCAATCAATCCTAAAAGAAATCAATCCTGAATATTCATTGGAAGGACTGATGCTAAAGCTGAAGCTCCAATAATTTGGCCACCTAATTCAAAGAGCCACTTCATTGTAAAAGGCCCTGATGCTGGGAAAGATTGAGTGCAGGAGTAGAAAGGGGTGACAGAGGATGAGATGGTTGGGTGGCATCTTCAACTCAATGGACATGAGTTNCGGACAACAGGAGATCAAACCAATCAATCCTAAAAGAAATCAATCCTGAATATTCATTGGAAGGACTGATGTTAAAGCTGAAGCTCCAATAATTTGGCCACCTAATTTAAAGAGCCACTTCATTGTAAAAGGCCCTGATGCTGGGAAAGATTGAGTGCAGGAGTAGAAAGGGGTGACAGACGATGAGATGGTTGGGTGGCATCTTCGACTCAATGGACATGAGTTTGAGTAAGCTCCAAGAGATAGTGAAGAACAGGAGCGTGCTGCAGTCCATGGGGCTGCAAAGCACAGGACACGACTGAGCACCTAAACAGCAACGACTGGCTCTCTGCTTCTCATTCACCCTCCATCCCGTGGTAGCTCAGAAATCGTTTGTGGTATGCTGCAGTATTTAGGACTGACTGGTATCAAAGAGAAATTTTGCTGGGCTAACTACACAGGCCAAAATCACTTTACTCAAGACTTGCAGTAAGTGTAAAGACTATTGCAGTAGGGATTCCCTAGGGGCTCAGGGGTAAAGAACCACCTGCCAATGCAGAAGACAGGGGTTCAATCCTTGGTCCAGCAAGATCCCACATACCACAGAGCACCTAAACTCCTGTGCCACAACGATGGAGCCCGTGTACTACAGCCTGGCAACCACAGTTACTGAGACCTCAAGTACTGAAGCCTTCATGCCCTAGAGTTTGTGCTCAACAATGAGAGAAGCCACCACAATGAGAAGCCCATGTACCACAATTAGAGAGTAGCCCACACAGCAACAAAGACCTATCACAGCCAAAGCAAGATATTGCAATAGGGGGTTAAGATCAACCTTCAACCTGGCTGAACCAAAAGACACAAGAGTTTTAGGTGCTGAGATGAGTTAGCGGAAAACCACTGAGCGACAATGGTGGGAAGTTATCAATATGATTAGGCATCTGCCTGTCAGCTAGTTGGCAACTAAGTTAGACTCCTACCCTCCAGCAGAGACTGGGAGGTAGAACACCATCCTTCTTAATCATTTCAAAGGGATGGCCCCCAAGTCCTTGAGAAAGTCACTCCACTCCATAGTTGTTAATACTCGCAAGAGACTGAGGGAAGAAATCTCTCTCAAAATGGCATAAAAATAAAAAAACAATTAAATGTTTTCTAAAAGAAAATGCTCTAAGGAACATTTGCTCAGGGACCCAGAGTCAGAAAGAAACTGGTCTGAGCTAAGTGGAATGTAAAGTCCTTTCAGTCACTAGCTTGGTTAGAAGAGTCCATATAACTACTTCCATTAAAACTGGTGATGTAATTAGCCAAGAGCATATAAGTTTTGGGGGCTCCAAAATCACTGCAGATTGTGACTGCAGTCATGAAATTAAGGCACAAAAGTTATGACCAACTAGACAGCATATTAAAAAGTAGAGACATTACTTTGCCAACAAAGGTTCATCTAGTCAAAGCTATGGTTTTTTCCAGTAGTCATGTATGGATATGAAAGTTGGACTATAAAGAAAGCTGAAGAATTTATGCTTTTGAACTGTGGTATGGAAAAGACTCTTGAGAGTCCCTTGGACTGCAAGGAGATCCAATCAGTCCATCCTAAGGGAAATCAGTCCTGACTATTCATTGAAAGGACTGATGTTGAAGCCGAAACTCCAATATTTTGGCCACCTGATGCGAAGAACTGACTCATTGGAAAAGACCCTGATGCTGGAAAAGATCAAGCGCAGGAGGAGAAGGGGACGACAGAGGATGAGCTGGTTGGATGGCATCACTGACTCAATGAACATGAGTTTGAGTAAACTCCAGTAGTTAGTGATGGACAGGGAGGCCTGGCGTGATGCAGTCCATGGGGTCACAAAGAGTCTGATACAACTGAGTCACTGAACCGAACATTAGTTTAGCGAACCTAAGTGGTCACACAGAGTAGCAGCAAGAGCTGCACATTGCATAGGAGTTACTTTTGACTCCTCAGTTCCCTTTGGGGATGGGGAAAGGCAGTGGCACAGTTAGTGGTGACACTATTCCTGAACATTAAGATTTTATCAAATCTAAGAGGAACTTTGTGCTAAAGGATACAGACCTTTTGGAAAGCAGCAGCTACATTATTATTCAGGAAGAGTTCATACAGGCAACTGGTGTTTCAGTGTGTGTGCCGGCTCAGTGGCTTCAGTCATGTCTGGCTCTTTGTGACCTGATGGACTGTAGCCCACCAGGCTCCTCTTTTCATGGGATTTTCCAGGCAAGAATACTGGAGTGCGTTGCCATGCCTTCCTCCAGGGGATCTTCCTGACCCAGGGATCAAACCTGCATCTCCTGCCTTAAAGGCAGAATCTTAACTGCAGAGCCCCTGGGGAAGCCCCCTATGCTTCAGAAAGAGATAGTTATAGACATTTAAAGACATGAGGCTGCTAAGTCTAATCTAGCATCCATAACACTAACATTCTCACCCCTGAGAGGAATGAACACTGCCAGGACCCAGCCATCTCAAAATCGCGCTGCAGAGTCCAGTTTTCAACCTCCCTGTAAAGTCCTTTCCAAACATGTCCTCACATCTTACCTGCCTTGTTCTTTTAACACCTCATCAAAATAAATAATTCTTTTAACTCTTGTGTGCTACATTGCTTCAGTCGTGTTCGACTCTTTGTGACCTCAAGAACTGTAGCCTGCCAGGCTCCTCTGTCCATGGGATTCTCCAGGCAAGAATACTGGAGTGGGTTGCTATGCCCTCCTGCAGGGATCTTTCCAACCCAGGGATCAAATCTGGGTCTGTTATGCCTTAGGAGGAGGGTTCTTTACCACTAGCATCTCCAAGAACCATGCAAATCTCTCAACACTGTTGTCAGCCATGTAAATACTGGAGAGGAAAGGAGAACTCTCTCCTTGGCTTCAGGGCTGTAAATACAATCCAGTTAAACTGGTTGCTAAAATATACTAAAGAATATCNTGTGCCTGCTCAGTGGCTTCAGTCATGTCTGGCTCTTTGTGACCTGATGGACTGTAGCCCACCAGGCTCCTCTTTTCATGGGATTTTCCAGGCAAGAATACTGGAGTGCGTTGCCATGCCTTCCTCCAGGGGATCTTCCTGACCCAGGGATCAAACCTGCATCTCCTGCCTTAAAGGCAGAATCTTAACTGCAGAGCCCCTGGGGAAGCCCCCTATGCTTCAGAAAGAGATAGTTATAGACATTTAAAGACATGAGGCTGCTAAGTCTAATCTAGCATCCATAACACTAACATTCTCACCCCTGAGAGGAATGAACACTGCCAGGACCCAGCCATCTCAAAATCGCGCTGCAGAGTCCAGTTTTCAACCTCCCTGTAAAGTCCTTTCCAAACATGTCCTCACATCTTACCTGCCTTGTTCTTTTAACACCTCATCAAAATAAATAATTCTTTTAACTCTTGTGTGCTACATTGCTTCAGTTGTGTTCGACTCTTTGTGACCTCAAGAACTGTAGCCTGCCAGGCTCCTCTGTCCATGGGATTCTCCAGGCAAGAATACTGGAGTGGGTTGCTATGCCCTCCTGCAGGGATCTTTCCAACCCAGGGATCAAATCTGGGTCTGTTATGCCTTAGGAGGAGGGTTCTTTACCACTAGCATCTCCAAGAACCATGCAAATCTCTCAACACTGTTGTCAGCCATGTAAATACTGGAGAGGAAAGGAGAACTCTCTCCTTGGCTTCAGGGCTGTAAATACAATCCAGTTAAACTGGTTGCTAAAATATACTAAAGAATATCAGAGTACCTGTGGCTTACATACCAGCATTCGTGGACTTTGCCTTTGTGAGTGGGATAGCTTTTTGCTGACTTAGTATGAACTCGATTCCAGGACCTGGGTTCAGTTCAGGTCAGGTCCATAAAACCTCTTGCAAGCCCCTTGGATGAAAGGCCAGCCAAGACATTTTTCATGGAGAGAGGCAGGGACACAAGGAGACAAGCCCAAACTTACAGGCATATTCCAAGCCTTAATTCAACTCCTATTTTCTAAGATCCCATCAAAATAGTTACAGCCAAGGCCAGCATCCAGTGGGGAGGAAAATATACTCTGTCCACAGAGGTCAGAGAAAAAGACAGAGAATGGACATTTCTCGACAATGATCCAATTCACAGTAGAAACCAAGGACCCCATTGTATCTGAATTTTCTTCAAAGAGATAAATTGAGGTCCAGTTAAAGCTTTTCTGTGGCCCCTCAAGTTGTAGATACTGAGTTCCGACATTATCTTCCTTCGCCCTACCCGACATGAAGAAGTCAGCTGATTGAAGGGAAAATGAGACCCCTAAGAGTTTAGGGATTTTCTTATTATGAGTGTGAAAGACTCAGCCATAAATTCCTTCTTTCCAGGGACCAAAGGGCAGGCCAAGGGGCACCGTTTATGCCTTCCATGACTGAGGGCTGGCTGATATGAAGAAATAACTCTGATGATCACACAGGAAGAATTAACCAGCCATCAGTCTTGCGCACAGGCCAATAGTCTAGATTAGATTAACATTCTTCATTGCTACTGCATAGATTTTTCTCACAAATGCTAATGAAGCAATTTCAGAAGGCTGGAAGGTGATTGTTGGCACAGCGTAGGCAAACCTTATTTAGGGACCTGGTAAACAGAAACTAGATTTAGGTTTACAGATTCAATACTTGAGAAATTGAAAGCAAAGTGCTTGGCTACTGGTTCTCTTCGGCCCGCTTTAAGCAACCCTCTCCTGTCACCTTATTTATTTACTGTGAGAATTCCAGCAAATGTGATTTCTCTTCCATTCATTTACTCATGCTCTTTGAATTGATGTCTCAGCTGTGTTTCTGTGCCTGCTCTCTCCTTTAGCTCAAATCAAACTGTTTATTCCTTAAAAGCCAGAAGCTTCCACAGAGAACTAAGCAACCATTTCTAAGCATCTAGAGAATTGTGTTTTTATGCTATAAAATTTGAGGAAGGGAGCTTAATAGGAACTGAAAAACTTTCAACTAAAAAAAAAAAATCTTGTTCAGTTAGAACTTATGTTTACTTTTGGACCAGAAGCAATAACACTGAGCCAAACTCACTCTAATTGCCGTGATATCTTTAGTTATGAGAACCCAAATTACCCAAAACTTGGTTAATTGGAATTTAAGCAAAACTTATATCATGCAATATCTGTAAGTGGCAAGATCAGAAGTTTGTACTTTTCTTCAATCCAATGGGAGCCTTAAGGTTAGTTTAGTTCAGTCATTCAGTCACATCCAACACTTTGCAACCCCATGAACCACAGCATGTCAGGCCTCCCTGTCCATCACCAACTCCCGGTGTCCACCCAAACTCATGTCTGTTGAGTCAGTGATGCCATCCAACCATCTCATCCTCTGTCATCCCCTTCTTCTTCTGCCCTCAATCTTTCCCAGCATCGGGGTCTTTTCAAATGAGTCAGCTCTTTGCATCAGGGGGCCAAAGTATTGGAGTTTCAGCTTCAATATCAGTCCTTCCAATAAACATGAAGGACTGATCTCCTTTAGGATGATCTGGTTGGATCTCCTTGCAGTCCAAGGGACTCTCAAGAGTCTTTTCCAACACCACAGTTCAAAAGCATCAATTCTTCAGCCTCAGCTTTCTGTATAGTCCAACTCTTACATCCAAACATGACTACTGGAAAAACCATGACCTTGACTAGACGGAACTTTGTTGACGAAGTAACATCTCTGTTTTTTAATATGCTATCTAGGTTGGTCATAAATTTCCTGCCAGGGAGTAAGCTTCTTTTAATTTCATGGCTGCAGTCACCATCTGCAGTGATTTTGGAGCCCAAAAAGATAAAGTCTGACATTGTTTCCACTGTTTCCCCATCTATTTGCCAAGAAGTGATGGGACCAGATGCCATGACCTTCGTTTTCTGAATGTTGAACTTTAAGTCAACTTTTTCACTCTCCTCTTTCACTTTCATCAAGAGGCTCTTTAGTTCTTATTCACTTTCTGACATAAGGTTAAGGCAGATTAAAATCTTACCTTCCTGCCTACAGACAAGAGCTTAAATGATTCAGCTCTATAACAATGTTATTAAGTTTATATATAAATGCATTTCCAATAACATGCATTGGCAACATTTTCCTAGATATTCTGAAGTTGGATATATTTCTGGTAATAATTTCTTCTATTTATTGTGTATCCCACAAGTAACTTTCTTCGAAGATTCACTGATGAGGAGTATGCCTTTCATAATGTTAAAAGATATTTACTTCCTGATTGATGGTCTTCACCATTTATTCCTACCACCAGTTCATTCAAGGTTCTGTCCGCTTCCCAGCCAACATACAAATTTCAACATCAAATATGGCAGTCTTCCTTGAAAAATTTTATGTCACTTCAATACAATATAGTCTACAACCCTCCCTCAGTCATCGTGAGTCAGATCTATTGATGAGATAATCAAGTAACTGTCAAATGAATACTACAGTAGGGCAAGGTAGTGTAATACATCAGCAGTGAAATCAAATGAAATGTACAACATGGCACAACATTAAGAACAATGGCTCCTATTCTCCTGGCTTATAGACTTGGAAAAATACATTATTATAGCTAGACTCTTTCATACTAAAATGGAAAATTATATATGCATATATATACAGAACACCTGGGCTTGACCCCTGGGTTGGGAAGGTCCCCTGGAGAAGGGAAAGGCTAACCACTCCAGTATTCTGGCCTAGAGAATTCCATGAACTGTATAATCCCTGGGGCCTCAGAGTCTGACATGACTGAGTGACTTTCACACTGTATATGTGCATACATATATATCTGTCATAATTACTATTTCCAAATTAATAATTTATAGTGCCAAAGAATCCATGCTTTTGAACTGTGGTGTTAGAGAAGATACTTGAGAGTCCCTTGGACAGCAAGATCAATCCAGTCAATCCTAAAGGAAATCAACCCTGACCAGTCATTGGAAGGACTGATGCTGAAGCTGAAACTCCAATACCTTGGCCACCTGATGCAAAGAGCTGACTCACGTTAAAAGACCCTGATGCAGGGAAACATTGAAGGCAGGAGGAGAAAGGGATGACAGAGGATGAGATGGTTGGATGGCATCACTGACTCAATGGACATGAATTTGAGCAAACTCTGGGAGTTGGTGATGGACAGGGAAGCCTGATGTGCTACAGTCCATGGGGTCGCAAAGAGTCAGACATGATTAAGCAACTGACCAGAACAGAACTTCATAACTTATGTCCAGGGCAGTGGTAATCAACAAAATGTGCTTTCATGAACTCCTTCTGTTCTCCTGAACTGTGAAGGTAGAAAGGTTAAATGCCTCCTACTCCCCTGCATCCAGCAACTGCCCATAGACCAGTTTTATAAAGCCTTCAATCAGCTTTATACAGGCTTTCTAGATGTTGAGATTCTACACCCACAAGATATAACTCCCACTGTGACTTCAAGAGCTGGGAAACTTTGCCAAGTACCTGCTCCACATACGTGAGTGTAAGTGAGTCAATTCCTTTGGAGACACTGTTGACCCAGTGACAATGGAAACATAAGATAAATGTTTGTTTTCCAGGTGGGCAGTTTTGAAGTGCCTTTCCTCAGACTCTGCTGGTGTCAGATTCTGCAGGATCTCCTATCACCCATGGCAACAATTACTTCAATCAAAATCATCCTTGCATTGTCTTCTTTTTCTTCCTTGTTTCACTTTCTCACTGCTATTCCCTCAAGATGACTTAAATGAACTCCCAGCACAGAATCCTGTGTTTTGGGCTGTGCTCTCATAAAATAGCAGAGGCTAGAGGTAAGCCTTTTGTAAGGAAGCCAAATGTTGAAGACAGATATAATGATATCCACACTGCACTTGTCCGGGGAGAGCAACCATCCTTTAGGGTGGTTTTTTCAAATATTGAAATAAAACCAAAGTAGCATTTCTGGAGTCTCTTAGTTCAATTAGATTTTCATTATTTAAGACAATTTTGTAATAGATATTCTATATCAATTTGATAATATTTTATTTGAAATCAAAGCTTTCTCTCAGAGGGTAGACTTGTGTATTATGCAGAATGCTAAGAGAATGTAACCCTGACATCCATTTGCCCTTTTTCTAACTGAACCTCATCCAGAAATCTGGAGATGTGTTTAGCCCCCAGACTACATTTATGTCTTCTATGCAGCTAAGTGGAGCTGCGTGGCAAGTTCCGGGCATTTCTGGTCAATGAGATGAAAGTGAAAGAGTGTAGGACTTCCATGAGGTCTCTTGAAAGAGAAGGGAAGACAGGCTTCTCAGACTTCTTTGCCTTACCTTTTGATATTTGCCTGGAAATTTACTTGTGTTGACATCTGGTCAACACAAGAAATTCAAATTATGAGGTAACTTTCAGAAAGGAAGGCAAGGTAAGAAATGAGGGAGGTAAGTCTGAAGAACTCTGGGTTCCTGATAACCATGGAAAGGCCATGCTAACTCTGAACTGTCCACTTTCAGATTCCTACTTATATAAGGAAGAAGTGCTGGGGGCCAGCGTGAGGAACTCCGCCCATGGCAAAGGCCATGAGGAAGGAAGCTTGGCATACACAAAGGTGTGATCAAGCCTCAGGAACCCCCTGTTCCCGAGCATCTGCCCCCAAAACCAGAGTACTTTACGGGGGCTCTCCGCCATAACCATTTCTCTCGGAGAAGGAGTTAACTTGCAGCTCCAGTTAATAAAAATTCCTGGGCGTGACAAGAGTGTTTCAACTTACGAACTCTAAAGGTTCTCTGGCCTGCCTGATCAGGTTCATTGGCCGCTGTGATTGTTTACAACCCCCCAACTGTGAGAGACATGAGATGCTTTAAAACTTTCTAAATACAGACTCTTTTGAGAAGTTAGAAGATTATTAGTATAATATTAGTGGGTTAATTAGGAATTATATTGGTGAAGGGTTTTTTCATTTGTCCTGTCAATAATTACTGCTAATTTCCTGCCCTGGGTGTGACAAGGGTGTCTTAAGTCAAACTTCTCTGCTGACATACTAGCTTGTGGAACAACCTCTCAACCATAAACAGCACAGACAGTTTGGAGTATTAGCATAGGGCTTTTTTCATTTGATTGCCGCCAGGCCTCCGTATCCTTAGGCACCTGGGAATATATTAATCAATGTATTTGGAATATAGAAAAGGAAATATAGTAGTTTTTGATGTTAGCAATACTATACTTTTTGAGTTAATGAATTTTCTCTTTTGTTATAGATCACTGTACTTTGTTATAAATCACTGTGTCCTCGCTATGTGAAAATGTAACTTTAGCACTATCTTAAAACTAAGTAGATCTTAAGAGGAACATTGGTGAAAGGTTTTCATTTATTGGGCTGATGTTTGCTGCTAAATCTCCATATTCCCTGCCCTTATAATGAATATGACAAGCATATAGGAGAAATAACTATTAACCTTTAAGATTAATCATGTTAACCTTGGGTTAAGTAAGTTCCTTTCTTGATTGTAACTCACTACACCCTCACCCTATAGGAATGCAACTTTATTTGGAGGGTGGCGCCTGATTTAAGAAAAAATCATCCCTGGAAAAATAAGTTTTCTGGTTAACTGACCAGTATCAGAAAGGGCCATAAAATGTCAGCAGACCTCGTGGTCGGAAGATGATGTAAAAACTCATAAGACCTTTGTATAATTTTATATGAAGCACCTGATTGTGACAAGGGTCAGGTCTGCTGACCCCCGCGTGACTCTGTATTCATCCCTATGTATAACAAAAGGTCTAAAAACAAACCTGAAAAATAAATAAATGGGATCAGTTTCTGGAAAGACTGATTCCCCCATGTCGTTTCTTTCTTGCTCTCTGTTTTCCTGGCTGAATTCCCATCTGGTATGGGGGTACGCACCAAGCCTACTAATTCTGCCTGGGCTTCTAAGATCGGACTGGGGAGGCCTCAGTGCCTCCTCTCCTTTGGGAGAACAGAAAGATGCCTGTGGCCTACGTAGGTGGTGATTAGTATTTTACTTAAACCAGTTATTCAGCCTCTTTTTCTCCACTAATTTTCCTACTACACTATCCGCTTCTAATCTCTATATATCTGTAATTAAGTTTTTTCCAGGACGCCTATTCCGTCCCCATCTTCGAATTACCCTGGATCCACCGGGGCTGGACCCTGGCAAAGGAGAAATGGTCTATCTTCTTAAATAAGCAATATCTGTGGCTTAATCTTTCATATGCAGCCAAAAATAATCCTGCATATACAGAAATGACAGGCAAGTGTTCATGAAGGTTTTGGTTCTCACTAAGGGTAATACTGTCCTAAGGGATAGTTGGAAGTCTCTGGACACTTTGGTTGATACAACTCGATCGAGTATTGCTGCTGTCACTAGCAGGCAGAGGCTGCTGATGCATTTGTAATGCACATAACGCTCCTCAAAACAGAACTGTCTGGCCTGAAATGTCATCAGTGCCAAAGTTGAGAAATTCTGCACTAATTAATCTACTGCCCCCTCTCAATACAGACTGAATAGTCCATAGAAGAAGCTGCTCCAGTAGTCCTGGATTAAATCCCTTTTGTTCCTCTTTTGAGCCTGATTTGGAGTAAAAAAAAGTAATACCATACATCAGGGTTTAAGGCTTCCAATACTGTATTTCCTGCCTTTTTATTTTTAACTATAGAAATATCTCAGTGACAGAGTAAAGTGAGAATTTGATTTTAGGGCAACTGGATGAAATACCAGATATAACCCAATTCCACCCACCTCATTGTTTTCTTTCTATAGCTGAAGACATTTGCCACCGTGGGAGGTGATATAACACATATTCAATTATTCTCCCTGCACCTCATTTAGACTCAGATATTTTTTGTTCACTTTCTTATTAAAAAGAAATAAGATATGTTCATCATAGAACATTTAGAAATCTTTATTATTGAGCAAAGGGAAGAAAATTACAGCCATTCATTATCCCAACAGACACAGAAAAACTATTAACTCTGCAATGTATAGGCTTCTGGATCTCTTCTATGCACATATATTAGTACATTAATGAGACTATATCAAACTATTCTTCATAACTAACCCCTTGCCCCCTACTCAAATGTATCATGCTTTTATATCTATAATTATCCATCTATCTTTCAAAAGCCCAGAGCACCCTCCATCTTTTCAAAGGACAAAATGACTTGTCATATTTCCAAACGTGAAAGTTACACACAGATTCACTGTGTTTTAAGGATGTCTCCCTGAAACTATGAGGCATTTTTCTTGCACATTAGCAAGTGAGGCCATTGTTCCTATAATGTTCATAGTGTCTCCTATGGCCTTGGAAATTACACAATCTATCCATTTATCTTCTTCAAACACACACTCATAAGCACCAAGAGCAAACTATCTTTTTAGATAAATATAAGACATAATTTTTTTCCAATACCTTTCTCAATGAAGCCTATGAGAAGACATAACTTAAAATATACAAGCAAAGCCCAGCTAGAAAAATAACCTCCTAATTTACTACTAATTTAAAGAGTGCATTGAAAGCTGTTTTCAGAGATAGTTTAGGAGAAGAGCTGCCAAGCCTGCAGAAACAGGAAACTAGAGATATAATTGGCACTCAACACTCTGAAATGCTTCTCAGAAGAGAAAATCATATGGCTTGAAATCTGTAATTTTGTGAACATTAAGCTCCAAACTATTTGGCATGAACTCACCAAGGGATGATCATTACAGTAAGGAACATTCAGCTAGCGTGAACAATGCCCAGTGAGTAGCTCAGGTTTGCCTTCACTGGATCGCAGTAACAAGCAACACCTATGCGTCCAGACAGGAAGCAGAGAGGATTTGGGTAGGATCCCTGCGGTTATCTGAATGTGTTTAGTGAAGAAAGAATTGCGCTTACTCAAGCTGTAGTCTAGCCTACTAGGAAAGACTTAAGAGTCAATATTGAATACTTTTTTCCCCCCTATTTTGAAAGATATTAGCATCCATTTCCCTAAATGTCTGTGACTGGTCCAGACTTTATTCATATGGAACAAGCACCGACTTTTGAATTATGGCTTCACTTTCTTATGTGAACAAGAACACAGACTTCTCTGAAATATTGTCTCTTCATCATCAGAATAGTGCTCTAGTCCTCTAACCCTGAATGCAAAGGTATGAGTTAATACATAAAAGTAACAGCATGAGGCATACCAAGAGTGGTTCATTGAACAAAACCAATTTGCATTTAGATATTGGGGGAAAGTTGTGCTTCCTGAGAAAGCTGTGCACTACCTCTAAGATACTTTGTCTCTGACATAGTTTTTCAATGTCATCTGATTCTGTGGGAGCTATTTCACATCTCTGAATTGTAGGTAACTGGTATCACTGAAAAGTTACTGAGTATGAATTTAGCGTGGTAGAAGAACAACTTTTCCCTGCTTCCATTGAAAAGATGGTTTTGACACTTGAGTTGAAACCGATTTACTCAGCAGGACTGAGGTGCCCAAATCCTTCATGTTCACAAAGACTGGCTCTTGGTCAGTTCCAAGGAGATAACCTCTGGGCCCTTAGAATATTCTTCCTGATAAAAATGTTTTGTGTACTTTTAAAAAATGCTTTGAGCCACTCTGTACTAGGTAACTTTATCCTAATGATGCAATTTAGGGTGAAAGCCTTTTAATGTTGTTGTTCTAGGTGGTGGGCTAGAGTCTGAGCCACTGAGATCAGTTACATGGACAGTAAACGTTTACATGACTGACTTCCCATTAAAAAATCCATGGATACCAACAGTCANCACTACACCCTCACCCTATAGGAATGCAACTTTATTTGGAGGGTGGCGCCTGATTTAAGAAAAAATCATCCCTGGAAAAATAAGTTTTCTGGTTAACTGACCGGTATCAGAAAGGGCCATAAAATGTCAGCAGACCTCGTGGTCGGAAGATGATGTAAAAACTCATAAGACCTTTGTATAATTTTATATGAAGCACCTGATTGTGACAAGGATCAGGTCTGCTGACCCCCGCGTGACTCTGTATTCATCCCTATGTATAACAAAAGGTCTAAAAACAAACCTGAAAAATAAATAAATGGGATCAGTTTCTGGAAAGACTGATTCCCCCATGTCGTTTCTTTCTTGCTCTCTGTTTTCCTGGCTGAATTCCCATCTGGTATGGGGGTACGCACCAAGCCTACTAATTCTGCCTGGGCTTCTAAGATCGGACTGGGGAGGCCTCAGTGCCTCCTCTCCTTTGGGAGAACAGAAAGATGCCTGTGGCCTACGTAGGTGGTGATTAGTATTTTACTTAAACCAGTTATTCAGCCTCTTTTTCTCCACTAATTTTCCTACTACACTATCCGCTTCTAATCTCTATATATCTGTAATTAAGTTTTTTCCAGGACGCCTATTCCGTCCCCATCTTCGAATTACCCTGGATCCACCGGGGCTGGACCCTGGCAAAGGAGAAATGGTCTATCTTCTTAAATAAGCAATATCTGTGGCTTAATCTTTCATATGCAGCCAAAAATAATCCTGCATATACAGAAATGACAGGCAAGTGTTCATGAAGGTTTTGGTTCTCACTAAGGGTAATACTGTCCTAAGGGATAGTTGGAAGTCTCTGGACACTTTGGTTGATACAACTCGATCGAGTATTGCTGCTGTCACTAGCAGGCAGAGGCTGCTGATGCATTTGTAATGCACATAACGCTCCTCAAAACAGAACTGTCTGGCCTGAAATGTCATCAGTGCCAAAGTTGAGAAATTCTGCACGAATTAATCTACTGCCCCCTCTCAATACAGACTGAATAGTCCATAGAAGAAGCTGCTCCAGTAGTCCTGGATTAAATCCCTTTTGTTCCTCTTTTGAGCCTGATTTGGAGTAAAAAAAAGTAATACCATACATCAGGGTTTAAGGCTTCCAATACTGTATTTCCTGCCTTTTTATTTTTAACTATAGAAATATCTCAGTGACAGAGTAAAGTGAGAATTTGATTTTAGGGCAACTGGATGAAATACCAGATATAACCCAATTCCACCCACCTCATTGTTTTCTTTCTACAGCTGAAGACATTTGCCACCGTGGGAGGTGATATAACACATATTCAATTATTCTCCCTGCACCTCATTTAGACTCAGATATTTTTTGTTCACTTTCTTATTAAAAAGAAATAAGATATGTTCATCATAGAACATTTAGAAATCTTTATTATTGAGCAAAGGGAAGAAAATTACAGCCATTCATTATCCCAACAGACACAGAAAAACTATTAACTCTGCAATGTATAGGCTTCTGGATCTCTTCTATGCACATATATTAGTACATTAATGAGACTATATCAAACTATTCTTCATAACTAACCCCTTGCCCCCTACTCAAATGTATCATGCTTTTATATCTATAATTATCCATCTATCTTTCAAAAGCCCAGAGCCCACCCTCCATCTTTTCAAAGGACAAAATGACTTGTCATATTTCTAAACGTGAAAGTTACACACAGATTCACTGTGTTTTAAGGATGTCTCCCTGAAACTATGAGGCGTTTTTCTTGCACATTAGCAAGTGAGGCCATTGTTCCTATAATGTTCATAGTGTCTCCTATGGCCTTGGAAATTACACAATCTATCCATTTATCTTCTTCAAACACACACTCATAAGCACCAAGAGCAAACTATCTTTTTAGATAAATATAAGACATAATTTTTTTCCAATACCTTTCTCAATGAAGCCTATGAGAAGACATAACTTAAAATATACAAGCAAAGCCCAGCTAGAAAAATAACCTCCTAATTTACTACTAATTTAAAGAGTGCATTGAAAGCTGTTTTCAGAGATAGTTTAGGAGAAGAGCTGCCAAGCCTGCAGAAACAGGAAGCTAGAGATATAATTGGCACTCAACACTCTGAAATGCTTCTCAGAAGAGAAAATCATATGGCTTGAAATCTGTAATTTTGTGAACATTAAGCTCCAAACTATTTGGCATGAACTCACCAAGGGATGATCATTACAGTAAGGAACATTCAGCTAGCGTGAACAATGCCCAGTGAGTAGCTCAGGTTTGCCTTCACTGGATCGCAGTAACAAGCAACACCTATGCGTCCAGACAGGAAGCAGAGAGGATTTGGGTAGGATCCCTGCGGTTATCTGAATGTGTTTAGTGAAGAAAGTATTGCGCTTACTCAAGCTGTAGTCTAGCCTACTAGGAAAGACTTAAGAGTCAATATTGAATACTTTTTTTCCCCCCTATTTTGAAAGATATTAGCATCTATTTCCCTAAATGTCTGTGACTGGTCCAGAGTTTATTCATATGGAACAAGCACCGACTTTTGAATTATGGCTTCACTTTCTTATGTGAACAAGAACACAGACTTCTCTGAAATATTGTCTCTTCATCATCAGAATAGTGCTCTAGTCCTCTAACCCTGAATGCAAAGGTATGAGTTAATACATAAAAGTAACAGCATGAGGCATACCAAGAGTGGTTCATTGAACAAAACCAATTTGCATTTAGATATTGGGGGAAAGTTGTGCTTCCTGAGAAAGCTGTGCACTACCTCTAAGATACTTTGTCTCTGACATAGTTTTTCAATGTCATCTGATTCTGTGGGAGCTATTTTACATCTCTGAATTGTAGGTAACTGGTATCACTGGAAAGTTACTGAGTATGAATTTAGCGTGGTAGAAGAACAACTTTTCCCTGCTTCCATTGAAAAGATGGTTTTGACACTTGAGTTGAAACCGGTTTACTCAGCAGGACTGAGGTGCCCAAATCCTTCATGTTCACAAAGACTGGCTCTTGGTCAGTTCCAAGGAGATAACCTCTGGGCCCTTAGAATATTCTTCCTGATAAAAATGTTTTGTGTACTTTTAAAAAATGCTTTGAGCCACTCTGTACTAGGTAACTTTATCCTAATGATGCAATTTAGGGTGAAAGCCTTTTAATGTTGTTGTTCTAGGTGGTGGGCTAGAGTCTGAGCCACTGAGATCAGTTACATGGACAGTAAACGTTTACATGACTGACTTCCCATTAAAAAATCCATGGATACCAACAGTCAGGTATGCTCCACCTCACCCCTGCTACTGGAAGAATTAAATACATCCCTGTGGGACTTCACTGGGAAGACTTGCCTGGAAGCTGACACCTGGTTTCTCCTGGACATTTTCCTTTTATCTTTGCCAATTTTAAAATATGTCCTTTCACTGTAATAATCCAAAAGTATGGAGTAGGGTCCTGTGTATCTTCTACCAAGTCACTGAGTCTGAGGGAAATTGAGGGGGGGGGGGGCTCCCAGCCTACCTCTAGTTGCATATTCTTTTCAATATTTCATATTTAGGTATCCATTCTTAGAATTTTCCTTTGAACTAGTTTTAACATCATCTTGATCCCCTCATTAAATAAAATATTTAACAGGTTTTCATTTTAAAATCTAAAAATCATGATTTACCTTTTAAAAAGATTAAGTAGAGCAAAATTTCTTTCAACATCTACTCTAGAACTAGCCTTCTAATCAGTACAAAAAGAGCCCACCCTCCCACAAGTTAAGCAACTAGTATGTTAAATCAAAGCATGTCTAAAACTAAAATCCTCTGTGTCCCACATAAGCACATATTAGCAAGTAAAAATAAATGGGAGTTAGACAATAGTTTCAGTAACTGAACTCTCCTATTAGCCTCACAAAAAACTCTCAGAAAGCAGACTCAGTAAGACTCTGGTGGAAGACTCAGTCTTTAGTAACCCAAGGTGACAAAGTTCTCCATTAAATAAATGGTCACAGGACCCAAAATTCACACTGATACTCCACTGTCAAGTTTGCTAAATTCTTACACCTCATTCATGCAATTACCATGAGGAATATACACTCTTCTTAAGCAACTCCCCATGTTTAACACCTTTATTTCACTGATAAAAGTTATTTCTAACACTCCTGATGCTAATAATAAACAACCTCTCTCATGTACATTCTCATACCAGGGCTAAGTTGCCACCTTCTAAGGTGTTGATTTCTGCTTGGGGTGCTTCATATAATACGCTGTTTAACCACCTCTGAAGTGTGGATTCCTGAATAAGATACTGTGAACATCAAGTCCCCAAGGGTGTAAATTAGAGTTAACTCGCATACACAAACATGTGTCACACTGTTAATACTAAAATAGTCTTAAAATAGATTTCACACAAATAAAATAGCAGTTAAGAACACAAACTCAGAACAATCATTATCATCTTCCTTTTCATCTTCCTTTAGGCGTGCTTTATTTCTTAAACAATCACTAAGCAAAAATCTTTTAGAGTATATCCTACATATAAATAGGATTTTTAGGTAATTGAGTTGTTTGAAGCAGAAGCAGAAGACATTAAGAAGAGGTCACAAGAATACACAGAACTATACAAAAGAGATCTTCATGACCCAGATAATAACGATTTTGTGATCACTCATCTAGAGCTAGACATTCTGGAATGTGAAGTCAAGTGGGCTTTAAGAAGCATCACTATGAACAAAGCTAGTGGAGGTGATGGAAATTCAGTAGAGCTATTTCAAATCCTAAAATATGATGCTGTAAAAGTGATGTGCTCAATATGCCAGCAAATTTGGAATGCTCAGCAGTGGCCACACGGCTGGTAAAGGTCAGTTTTCATTCCAGTCACCCAAAATACAATGCCAAAGAATGCTCAAACTACCACATAATTGCACTCATCTCACACTCTACTAAAGTAATGTTCAAAATTCTCCAAGCCAGGCTTCAACAATACATGAACCTCCAGATGTTCAAGCTGGATTTAGAAAAAAATAAAAAGGCATAGGAATCTGAGATCAAATTGCCAACATGTGTAGGATCATCGAAAAAGCAAGAGAGTTCCAGAAAAACATCTACTTCTGCTTTATTGACTATGCCAAAGCCTTTGACTGTGTAGATCACAACAAACCATGGAAAATTCTTAAAGAAATGAAAATACCAGACCACCTGATCTGCTGCTTCAAAAATCTGTATGCAGGTCAGGAAGCAACAGTTAGAACTGGACATGGAACAACAGACTGGTTCCAAATTGGGAAAGGAGTACGTCAAGGCTGTATACTGTTACCCTGCTTATTTAACTTATATCCAGAGTACATCATGAGAAACACTGGGCTGGAAGGAGTACAATCTGGAATCAAGATTGCTGGGAGAAATATCAATAACCTCAGATATGCAAATAACACCATCGTTATGGCAGAAAGCAAAAGAGGAACTAAAGAGCCTCTTGATGAAAGTGAGAGTGAAAAAGTTGACTTAAAACTCAACATTCAGAAAATTAAGATTATAGCATCTAGTCCCATCACTTCATGGCAAACAGATGGTGAAACAATGGAAATAGTGAGAGACTTTATTTGGGGGCTCCAAAATCACTGCAGATGGTGACTGCAGCCATGAAATTAAAAGACGCTTACTCCTTGGAAGAAAAGTTATGACTAAGACAGCATATTAAAAAGCAGAGACATTATTTTGCCAACAAAGGCTCATTTAGTCAAACCTATGGTTTTTTAAGTAGTCATGTATAGATGTGAGAGTTGGACTATAAAGAAAGCTGAGCATTGAAGAATTGATGTTTTTGAACTGTGGTGTTGGAGGAGACTCTTGAGAGTTCCTTGGACTGCAAGGAGATCCAACCAGTCCATCCTAAAGGAGATCAGTCCTGAATATTCATTGGAAAGACTGATTCTAAACCTGAAACTCCAATACTTTGGCCACCTGATGCAAAGAACTGACTCACTTGGAAAGACCCTTATGCTGTGGAAGAATGAAGGTGGGAACAGAAGGGAACAATAGAGGATGAGATGATTGGATCACCAACTCGATGGACGTGAGTTTGAGTAAACTCTAGGAGTTGGTGATGGACAGGGAGGCCTGGAATGCTGCAGTCCATGGTTCCACAAAGAGTTGGACATGACTGAATGACTGAACTGAACTGATTCATCTACCTCAGTATTCTTGCTGGGAAAATCCCGTGGAGATTNATGAGTTTGAGTAAACTCTAGGAGTTGGTGATGGACAGGGAGGCCTGGCATGCAGCAGTCCATGGTTCCACAAAGAGTTGGACATGACTGAATGACTGAACTGAACTGATTCATCTACTTCAGTATTCTTGCTGGGAAAATCCCGTGGAGATTGGACCCTAAACAGCTACAGTCTATGGAGTTGCAGAGTTGGACACAACTGAGTGAGCAATTGATACATTTGCTGTGTCTCCAGTACCTGGAATTTAGTGCTACTTACTGTGTAGCTGACTTAAATTTAGAATATTAAATTGATCATCCAAGTACACTTTTAGCAGAATTTTNATATAGTTGTGTGAGAGGGACAACGAAGCCATGAAAATCAGACTAACTTGGGAAATTATTTGGGGCCAGAAGCACAAGGGTTTCAATTATCTGTAACTTGAAGAAAGACTCAGCTCTAAAGTATATACCACGTCACATTAACCTTGGCTGCATGGGAAGGAAAAGACATCAAAACCTGAACCTTGGGGAACATATCATCTATTTTAATGAGACGAAAGATTAGCAGGCCAGTGAGATGAGGAAAACGTCATTGTTAATGTATTTACTGTCATTTTTTTTCAGTTTTTTGTTGTTGCTTTGTTTATTTTTGGCTGCATGGCTTGTGGGATCTTAGTTACCTGACCAGGGATTGAACCCAGGCCCTTGGCAGTTAGAGCAGAGTCCTCACCACCGGACCAGCAGAAAATTCATACCATGAATTTTGTGTGTATGATCATTATACTGTAGAATATTAGTTAACTATTTAATACATGTAAAANCCAGGCCCTCGGCAGTTAGAGCAGAGTCCTCACCACCGGACCAGCAGAAAATTCACACCATGAATTTTGTGTGTATGATCATTATACTGTAGAATATTAGTTAACTATTTAATACATGTAAAAGGTGCAAGTAAGCACTTTGAAGCCAGGACCCGTAGACATTACACTTTCTTTGAAATTGTAATCACTATAAATCCTAGCGTGTCAATATACACCAAAGGTTTAGCCAATTAATTTCCAATTAACCTTTTTCGAGTGAATGACTGAACTAATAGTTTTGAGTGAAATGAGGAAGAGAGCTATTTCTTTCATTCAGATCTAGTTTGGAATGAAATACACCTATCCCAGTAGCATGCAATAAATAATACAGGCTAAAATACGGAAAATCACAGCAGCAAGCAGTTTTATTTCATTGTTTAACAAAATGGTAATGGGGAGAAGGAAGGTTAATAGCATAACTTTTACTTAGGATGCCATGAAGCAACTAACATAGCTTAACAAACAATGATACAGGATATTGAAATAGAGCTCAGTCCAAAAGGACTTGAGAACACTATAAAACTGCTAAGTTGGAAAAACAAAATTACATAAGGAGTGTTTAATGCTTTATTTCCTGAGTATCCTTGTGTTTTAATGGAAATATTTATTTCCACAGAAATCAATGTATTTGGTGGAATGGGTTTTACTTGAAACTGCAGACGTTGTACTTCTGGCAAGTCAGGCCTCAACTGGCCTTGTGGTAGATTTTGCTATCATTAAAAAAGGAACTGGTTGTAAAAACAAGTTTTCATCTCAATGCAAGAATTTATTGCTCCAATAAAGGGAAAGGCCCCCAAGGTGCAGACTCCACTTGACTGAAGAAGGAGAAAGTAAGGTTAGGGATTTTTCTGTATCATAGGACTGAGGTCATTGTTGCAACTGTGGGCAGAGGTGGTGAATTGCTGAAGATATTAAGGAAGTTCAGCCTAAGGGGAAAAATGGAAGCTGGACATTTAGGTTGTTGAAATAAAAATGAACCTCATTTGGGAAGGGGCAAGCGAGAAGTAATTTGAGTCTATTTTACTCTATAGGTTCTTAGCTGGATGTTTCTGCTACTCCATTAAATCACTTCTTGAAACTGCCTCTTTGGGCAGCATGTTTCCTGTTGCTGCTGAAACAAATTACCCTGTGTTAGTAGCTTAGAACAACACAGATTTACTATCTTCCAGTCCTGGATGTCAGAAGTCCAACTGTCTTAATCTGTGTTGGCCAGGGTGTGGTCCTTTCGAGGCTCTGGGGGGGGAATTCATTCCCTTGCCTTTTCTACTTTCTAGAGGTTTGCGTTCCTTGGCTCACGCTCCTTCCTTCATCTTCAAAATACAACAATGGCAGTGTTCTCATCCCCATATCAAAGGACTAGGAAACTGACTCCCCGGTCTCCTTCTTCCACATATAGATTCTTGTGATTACACCGGCCTAAGCTAAATAATATTAAGTAGTCTCCCCACCTTAAGATCCTGAACTTTAATCACACCTGCAAGGTCCCTTTTGTATGTAAGATACAATATTTACAGGTCCCTTATTTAGAGTGAGGACATAGGGGTTTTCCTCATAGCTCAGTTGGTAAAGAATCCGCCTGCAATGCAGGAGACCCTGGTTCGATTTCTAGGTCAGGAAGATCCCCTGGAGAAGGGATGAGCTACCCACTCTCCAGTATTCTTGGGCTTCCCTGGTGGCTCAGCTGGTAAAGAATCCACTTGCAATGTGGGAGATCTGGGTTCGTTCCCTGGGTTGGGAAGATCCCCTAGAGAAGGGAAAGGTTACCCTCTCCAGTATCCTGGTCTAGAGAATTCAGTCCATGGAGTCACAAAGAGTCGGACATGACTGAGCCACTTTCACTTTCATCTAGGGGAGTGGCATTATTATGCCTATCACAGGGAGGTGACTTTTTAAAAAATTTTATTTGAATGTGTATGNCCCTGGAGAAGGGATGAGCTACCCACTCTCCAGTATTCTTGGGCTTCCCTGGTGGCTCAGCTGGTAAAGAATCCACTTGCCATGTGGGAGATCTGGGTTCGTTCCCTGGGTTGGGAAGATCCCCTAGAGAAGGGAAAGGTTACCCACTCCAGTATCCTGGTCTAGAGAATTCAGTCCATGGAGTCACAAAGAGTCGGACATGACTGAGCCACTTTCACTTTCATTTAGGGGAGTGGCATTATTATGCCTATCACAGGGAGGTGACTTTTTTAAAAATTTTATTTGAATGTGTATGTTCTATAGTAAACAGATTATAAGGAGTTGAGCATTATGGAAATTTCCAGCATGAAAAATCGTTTTAAAGTGTGTCTATGTTCTTTCTGCTTTGTGTTTCATCAGCAGTAATAAAGATGACCATTAGTATTTATGCAGTGTTAATTTTACTTATTCAAAGGGTAAGAGAGAAACAATTTCAATTCTTTTATGGATTCCAAGGCTACTGAAAAGTCATCAAGGCTAAGACCTTAGTATATCTATAAATATAAAGATGCACAAGAAGAAATGTGTAGTGGAAAGGGTAACATTTTACCTGATCTCATTTTTTTCTATCATCATTCATCCTGAAAAAAGTGTGGGGAGGATCTCAGAGAAGCAGAACTGTGGAAGAAAGAGGAGGCCTCTCATATTGTTGAAAGGAGACGGAATACTGGTAAAATCACTGAAGCATCATTAACAAGAAGAGAAACTTTGAGCGCAATAATTAAACTTGGCAGGGGGCATAGTCTACAGCAGCATGTGTCCAATAGGAAACCGGATAATAAGACTACAGATGGATGCTTAGTTGGGAGGGAGGAAGTAAGTAGGTGGTGATGAAATAATGGAGGGGAATTTGTGAATGGATCACTTAAAATAGAATACCAAGTATGGTTCCAGGCCTTAGCAGGTGTTGAATTGATAGATGAGATAACCAATGATGAATGTCTTCTGGTGAGTGAAATATCCAGACTCTTGGCTTGCAGAGTGTATCTGAGCTCTCAGGTGAGAAACTGGATGTATTAATAAAAGGAACACACATGATGAGAGAAGATGGGGGTGTGAAGGAGGAAAAACACACCGAAGGGAGGACAGCATCCATTTTGTTAATCTGGGCCCTAAGAGAACAGAATCAGCAAAACAGAAACACAGTTTTAACAGGAAAATCAGATTTTTAATAATATAAAAAGAAATTAAAGGGCAAATTAATGCTTTGAAAGGCAACCTGAGAGTGATGGCTGAGATCCTCAGACAGAGGGCTGTTTTTGACACCGTCTTAGTTAAAACACTCGTTGCAGAGTATTTGGCAGGGCCCGAGGGGGCCGAGAAAGTAGACGAAAAGCAGCACAGGAAACAAGACGCGAAAGGACACTATCCGACATAAAACCAGAGCAAACAAAAAATGTTTTGTTTTATTTAAAAGGCCCATGAGCAGCCAGGGGAAGTGGGATAACAGGAAAAAAACAAATATTCTTGTCCTCTACACACTTGAAAGTACTTGCCCACGCTTTTGTCTGAGAAGCTATGTTGGTATCATAATATCAGCGTGCTCAGTCTTCATTCCACAAGAGCCAGAGGAGGAGGAAGCACTTTTACACCAGTTAGAGTCTGGGAGCAGCAAGCAGCTGGAGGGGAAAGCCAGAGGCCTGGACTCTGGGCTGTCACTGGAGCTGACAGTCTAGGTGTCTGCCTCCCAAAGTTATGCAGGTTTGTTTCGTGTGCGTGTTTGGTTTGTTGGCTTGCTAAATTTTTCACTACGAAATAAGTATTTCTATGTACGTACATTAAACAAAAATTCAAATAAAAGTCTTTAAAACATTTCTTTCCATGTATTTCCAAAACTTCCAATCTATCATCCTCCCCAAAAGTAAACATGGATAAGACTCTAGATTATTTNCCACAACAGTCTCAGAGTTGTTGGGATTTCTTCCATAGCAACTGGCTTTCCACAGAAAAAATACCCCAAGAGAAGGAGGGGCTGTGTGCCTTTTATTTCTTAGCCCTGAAAGTAATACAGCTTTACTTTTGCCAATCTGTATTTATCAAAACAATCACAAACTCCTCCCACCTCTCTATGATTTAATTTCAGAAAGGAGACATAAAGCCCAGTTCCTCAGTGGAAGAAGTATCAAAAAATACAGACATTTAAACCCTCATATGACCAGATGTGTATAAGAGACAGAACTAACACAATATTGTAAATCAGCTATACTCCAATAAAAGTGAAAAGAAAAAGAAGAATTTGGCTGTTTCTTTTCAGAAATGGCCTGCAAAATTATGACTATGAAATAATGCAAATGTAGGCATACCTGGCTTTATTGAACTTTGCTTTATTCACTGTGCTGATATTGTCTTTTTTACAAATTGAAAGTGTGTGGCAGCACTGCATTGAGTTAAAATTGTGTTTTGGCACAATTTTTCCAAAAGCATTTGGTTGCTTCATGCCTCTGTGTCACATTTTGGTATTTCATTATTATTATATTTGTTATGGTGATCTGTGGTTGGTGATCTTTGATGTTACTACTATGGTTCACTAAAGATTAAGATGATAATTGGCATTTTTTAGCAATAAAGTATTTTTTAATTAAGATATGTACATGATTTTTTTGGACATAATACTATTGCACACTCAATAGGCTGTAATGTAGTACAAACAATTTTATATACCCTGGGAAAACAGAAAATTCATGTGACTCACTTTATTGTGACATTAACTTTATGCCAGTAGTCTGGAACCAACTTGCAGTATCTACAAGGTGTGTCCATATTTGGGATGGTTTTTAATGAACTTATGCATAGCTCTCCTTTCATTTTATTTGACACTATGTGTTAAATANAATTCATGTGACTCACTTTATTGTGACATTAACTTTATGCCAGTAGTCTGGAACCAACTTGCAGTATCTACAAGGTGTGTCCATATTTGGGATGGTTTTTAATGAACTTATGCATAGCTCTCCTTTCATTTTATTTGACACTATGTGTTAAATACCCTTCATATCTCTCTCTGTCTTAAAACTTTGTATAGAATTCTGCAGTAACTTAAATCATTTATCTATTTCTCTCTTGACAAATACAATTACCAAGATTTTTGTAGCACTTTGCCATTATACAACATGTGCTTGCTATTAATGTTCCTTTATATGTATATACACACAAACATACGCACTTTTTTTTTCTTTTCAGGGCAAATTGCTAGAAGTAGAGCTGTTATGTCACAGGCTATTTTCATTTTCTTCTTAAAAAATGTTTCTCAAATCACTTTCTGATATAACAGCAGCTGTTCACATTTATGCCAGATGAGAATAAGAGTATCTGTCCACCCAAGTTCTCATGAGCACTGATTATCATCCATAATTTAAAATGTTCAAGTTTGATGGGAAAAACACTGTCATATCATTGGAGTTATATTTCCATAATTAGTAATGAGGTTTCAAACTTTTCAAATGTTCACTGATAATTTGCATTTGGTTTTCTGAAAATGACTTCCTTTATTTTTTACTGATTCTTTTCAACTATTTATTTATATTTTTTAAATTATTATTAATTGAGAGCTTCTTTCTTCTCATGCTGCCATAGCAAAGTACCATAGACTGGGTGGCTTATAAACATCAGATATTTATTTATCACAGTTCTAGAGGCTGGAAGTCCAGGTCAGCGCACCAGTGTAGTCCGATGAGGACCCTGTTCAGGTCTCAGACATCTCACTATATCTTTCCGCGGGGGAAGGGATGAGTTCGTGCTCCGGAGCTTCTTTTAAAAGGGCACTAACTGCACTCATGAGGACTCCATGGTCATGACGAAATCACCTCTGAAGACTCCACATTCTAATATCATCTTCTTGGGCTTCAAATATTCAGATCATGGTAAGGAAGAATCCTAGTTACATCATAAATATGAAATACTGACATTTGTTATAATTATATTGGTTATTCTGTCACATTTTAAATATCCCTTAGGAAATGGCAACCCACTCCAGTGTTCTTGGCTGGAGAATCCCAAGGACAATGGAGCCTAGTGGGCTGCAGTCTACAGGGTCGCACAGAGTTGGACACGACTGAAGGACTTAGCAGCAGCAGCAGCAGCTGTTATTAGCTTACTTGCATTTTTTTTAATTGGTGCTACTTATTGTTTTCATCAAATACTTTCTCAGCATCCACCAATGAATGATATAGATTTTCTCGTTTAATCTGTTACCATTACACTAATCTTTCTTTCCTGAGATAAACCCATCTATTCCCATTATGACTGCTGAACAAGAAACAATAGTGGAAAAATACCAAACAAGCATTTATTTATTTTTTATTTTTTTTCTACTTTACAATACTTCATTGGTTTTGCCATACATTGACAGGAATCAGCCACAGGTGTATATGATCTCCCAATGCCGAAGCCCCCTCCNGCTGCATTTTTTTTTCCTTATATTCCTTGAACTTGTAATGTGCAAGACAGAAACATTCCTAAGAACATTACTTATAAGCTAATAAAATGGAATACTATTTTCTTTAATATATTACATAGAAAGGCATTCATAAAGCTGGATAGAACTTTTCATTCCCCATATATTTAAAGAAAAATATAAATGTGTGGATAACAAGCAGGAGAGAGTTAGATGTAAGATTGTTTTCTCTACGTCACCATGACATCCTAGGAATGGTAAGGGCAATTATGGCACTCAATAAAGCGTTAGAGAAAGAGCACTGGTCTCAGCATAAGAAAATCCAGATTTCTGTTAGTTTGTGAGCTGAGGTCTTCCCCAGGTGAAATTCAAAACTGGCCCCCCATACATAGAGGACAAGAGAAGATTGAAGGAAGAGGAAAACCATGCCACACTGGTAGGTGGCAGGTTCAATGAGCAAAGGCATTTACATGAGGCTTGTCAAGGTAGTCCCAAGAGGATTGGATATTCATATACACCTGCCAGAATCTTAAGGCCTCATAGAGAGGAATTAACAGAGTTCAGCCACCTATCTGGTGCAGATAGTCTCAGCAATACAGTGCTCTCTCAAGGATGCAACCTTGGAAGCGTCTCCTACTGTGGGAACAGTGGGCAGAGTGCGCATTCCAAGACGGGGAGGGGTGGGAAGCCTCTGAGTGCCTGGATCGACTTCTTGGTGGGCAGTCACATCCTCTCCGTGACCCCCTCCAACAGTTTCAACTCACCCCTGCAATCAGTAGCTTTAGAATTTTGAGAAATGTCCTAAAAACTGACAGAATAACCTACTTCTGAGGTTTACTGTGAGGACCTAGAATGAGTTTCTGGGTATAAATACACTTTGTGAATTTTTATCAGATTACAAGGTATCTTTGGGATTTATTTTATTTTGACTTAAAAATAAGAAAAGCATTAGAGTCTATGTTATGTGCACAGAACACTCAATTAACAAAGGCTTTTTAAAACAATCAGATTTCTGGTAGTAGTTTCTGCCGCTGAGTAGTCAGTTGGTATTGTTTCAGGAGCTTTGTGATGTCCTGTCGACTAAGACGCATCCCCTATACTCCTTTATCCCCCATCAGTGATCAGTGAGAGTCGCTCAGTCTTGTCTGGCTCTTTGAGACCCTATATAGTCCATGGAATTCTCTAGGCCAGAATACTGGAGTGGGTAGCCTTTCCCTTCCCCAGGGGATATTCCCAACCCAGGTCTCCTGCATTGTAGGCAGGTTCTTTACCAGCAGAGCTACAAGGGAATCCTCCACAGGCTGTACTTATAGGGGAAGGCTGAAACTCTGCTGCCTCGGCTCCAAAATATCACATCACTGTTCAGGGAGAAAGGGGCAAGGGTGGTGGCAGCCATCTCTAATCCGTCTATCAGGAAAGCAAAAGCTTTCCCTATAACCCATCTAGCAGAGACTGAATTACATCTCAGAGGAAACAACAGTGTCACACATCCATCTCCAGACGCATCTGCTGGGAAAGTGGGGAAGACCAAGCCTCAGCTAATGACTGCACCTGGGCCCATTTCCAGCTTATCCAAAACTGAGATGCTGTGAGCAACGATGAAGGGGGAGTGGCTGCTGAAGAGCCAACAGAGTCTGAACAGACCCCCAAGGTAAGAAAACTTCTCTCTTCAGACTCTTCCCCATGCTTAAACCAAGTATCTCCAGCCATTAAAAAAAATCATTTTTAACTTGGATAAATTTTGAGCTTCAGCTCAGACAACTCTTTCCAGCTCACTTCTTTACACCATCAGGATCACTGGAAAAAGAAACCTGGATATCATTTAGTATCTTTACATTTTCAGTCAGTCTCTGAGCAACAATTGGATTCACTATTTTTGGTGTGAATGCACTCATTGGATTTTTCGATAGGATAGATTCTAATGTAATTTTTAGGTTAGAAGCAGAATAAAATTCAAAAACTAAAAATGATGGCAGCCATACATGGTAAGGCCATCCTGTAACATTTCTGCAGAAACAATCAAATAAGCTAAATCTGATTGCATTAGAAACCTGGAGAGCCTCCACTGCACGCCAGGAGGCCTTGAGACCCGTCCCAGCCACTGCACACCACTTCCACATCTTCATGTGGCCCAGACTGACCCTTGTCTTTTATTGAGTATAAATGCTGTCTTAGGTGGGCTTCCCAGGTGGCGCTAGTGATACAGAACCTGCCTGCAATATGAGAGACATAAGAGACACTGGTTCGATACCGGGTCGGGAAGATTTCCTTCCCAGAGAAGGAAATGGCAACCCACTCCAGTATTCTTGCCTGCAGAGTCCCATGGACAGAGGAGTCTGGTGGGCTACAGTCCATAGCATAGCAAAGAGTCGGACACGACTGAAGCAACTTAGCAGACACAGTACTATCTTAGGTTTTGATCTAACAGTTTACCTCTCAAAACCCTAAGAACATGGAAAACTACACGATGCTTCTCATTTTAGGCAGAAGGAAACATTTCAAAAAATGGAGTCATATGAAAAATTCAATTGCTACACACCTAAGGCTAAAGTAAGTTCAAGCCATTTTAATCAATAGAAGTCATAAAGCCAAGAATTCTTCCCACGTCTTTCTGAATCCAAATGGTATTGCCTTGCTACTGTGCATTCATAAGAGGGAGATATATAATGCTTACAGTTCCATCTCCCATTCTCTTTACAGTAATATATTCTTAAACACTTCAGTAAGGTTACTATTTACAAAAATGGCATTGTATCTAAAGCTGATTGCATGAAGAGAAGTTAAAATGTCTTTTCAGTAAAAAACACCAAAGCCTTAAATTGTAAAGGCAATGCCTGTAAGACTATGAACACTTACTTACCAACACTGATATTATTATCCAAAGTAGTTGTTACGGCACAAACCAAGATAATAAGAACCTTGAAGAATATTTGACATTATTAGAGATTTTATGAAGCCTTAAGAAGTATTCTCAAGCATCAATAGCTATGGTTATAGTGTGAGAACTGTGTTTTGTGAGTTTAGGTGAATATTTTACCCAGAAAGGCTAGTCAATAGCCAGATTTCTAAAAAGCCAGTATGAAATCCTAAAGATTGAATACCTCCAAAACAGCTACAACTTCATTTTACACTTTTTTGCTCATAATCTAAAAGCTCTGAACAATAAAAATACATTTTCAAATGTGACAAGTAAAAAAAAAAATTCCATTTTAAAAAAGGCAGAAGTAAGCAAAGCTGATTTCAGATGTGACTCAAAGGTGACTTGCCTAGCCAGCAAAAGGTTAAAAAAATAAATAAATAAATAACCTTATTTAATATTAAAAATCCAAGACAAGATATACTGCCAACAGCTTCTATTGGAAACTGCCCAGATGAGCCAACTTGGCCTTCCCATACCTCTTAGTGGCACATCTAGAATTTTCCACTCTCACATTCCTTCCTCAGTTTACCCCACTCTCTGACTGTGGCAGGGCAAACGCAGACTGTAGAAGTAGAGTGGAATGGATGAGGTGCGTCCATGAGACGTTTATATGCTGAGGGAGACGTTAAAGTGGGAGTCAGTGAAGGCAAGAAGCAATCTGGAAATGGAAGTAATTAAAAAATAATGCCGTTTTCACTGAAAACCATACATAGAAATGAAATGATATAAAAGCTTCCACTTTTTAACTAAGGTGATGCTTGCAAATAGAGAACTGCTAAAATATTTACATCTTTTAAGTGCATATGAACAGATTTTTTTTTTCCATTTGCCACGCTCCCCAGAGAAGAAGAGTGTTCTGGAAGCACACTAATACAGATGATTTCAATTTCTAGAGGCTGCCCTGAAGATAACTCCAGAGGAGGACTGAGGTGGAATAATATGATCAAAAGTCACCCCTCTTCTGTTAGGGGAAACGCACTGACTGAAACCGCCCACCCTGGCCAGGCACCCATAGCAACCATTTGCGTGAGTTGTTTTATGACAGAAGGTCCTGATAAGGAACACAGAACATCACCAACCAGAAGAATTCTGGAAAGGTCAGAAGGAGACGCCACACGTCCTACCACCTCCCAGAATCCTTCTTGCTGGCATCCAGCTTGGCTAAGCAATGTGTGCACCACCAGGAAAACCCTGAGTCAGAACTATTGGCCAAGGACAACTCGGATGCTAATCCCAATTATCGTAAAACCTGAGACCATGAACCAAGTGGCAGAGCAGTTCTCCTGGCTTCCCCTACTCTGCTGCTCTCCACCCGGGCACCCCTTCCCAGTAAAAGCTCTTGCTTTGTCAGCACGTGTTCTCTCTTTGGTGATGGTTTAGTTGCTAAACCGTGTCTGACTCTTGAGATCCCAAGGACTGTAACCTGCCAGGCTCTCTGTCCATGGGATTTTCCAGGCAAGAATACTGGAGTGGGTTGCCATTTGCTTCTCCAAGGTATCTTCTCAACCCAGGGTTCAAACCCAGGTTTCCTGCATTGCAGGCAGATTCTTTACCAACTAAGCTGCCAAGGAATTCCATTTGTTTTCTTGGACAGTTCATTTTTGAGTGTTATACAGGAGCCCACTTTTGGGCCCTAGAAGGGGTCTCCCCTTCCTACAACACTTCTTGCCTAAACCATGTGAAAAAAGACACTTGGTAGGCCCTTGAAACAGAAAGATTTCTTTTCTACTGTTTCTCACATTAGTGTAATCAGAAAGTAATAGCTCATAAATAAAGCCAATTTGCCATGCTTTGGCACTAAAAAATTACTTGGTCTTACAAGCCCTAAATTAAATAGAAAAATATATATTGCTTCTTAGAATGAGCTTAAGATGATCAGACTGTTTATCAAGCCTTTTAACAAATTTATTAGCAATTGCTTTAAGTACAATTACTAGTAGACTTTTTTTTTTTTAGCAATAGAGCATGTGTTAATTCCATGTGTCTACCCCTTATTTTTACATTTATATACTTAAAAGAAAGATGTTCAATCTCTCCCAAATAAGAGGAGCACTAAGCCCAGAACTCTGCCTCGTTTCTCTAGAAAACTGATTCTAGGTCCACAAGTAAGAGCCTGAACAATCCTGGGTGAGGAGTGACACATCCAAAGAATCCAATTTGATCCATGTGGGATTGTCAGAGCCGTCCTTATCCTGACCCTCTTTGAAACTGTATCTTTGCATAAAAGCTGCCTGTAGACAAGTACAGAGATATCAAGCTTTGCCATTTTCTGCTTCATGTGAGATATTCAGAAAAGATGGCACAGAAGTCCCTGTCTTGTATTTCCTACCATCATGTTGTAAGTGCTGCTAGATTGCCATCTATTGATGTCCTATTTCAAAAGAAAGACATCAGGAGTAACATAAGACCCTACATTCTGCCTCATTAATAACCCCCTTTTTTCTCTTATTTGCCAGACTTTCTCTAATGATCTTTCCACCTAATGATCTTCCAACACGCAACAGTATACCAAAACATTTCAAAAGTAAAGTTTCCAATTGTAAACAATTTTCTTCACTCTTGAATGACATCCTCAAAAGCCCATGGTTGCAATCAGGTATCATGTAGGCTTTGATATTTATCATGCAAATAGCATTTTGACATTTATCTTTCTCTTACAGTTTTTCTACTCATCTTAAATTGTCTATAATGAAAACTTCCTTCCTCTCCAGCAATCTGTGCCTTGTTTTGTTCTCCTGCAGAAATACTCCTTAGAGAAATTTCTTTGGCTGGAGTCTCTGTTGGATTATTTTGTATACCAGTAATCTGACCTCTACTATACGGACAGCCTCAGGTGTCTATATTCAAGTTCATCCAGTGTTAAGAAAACTATGACTTGTTTAGGGCACATCATTCTTGGCTATCTGATTGTAGCTTTTCAATGCCTTTGAGCTTTTACAACTCTATAAAGTGTAGACAAGGAGTAACAATGCAAAGTAATGTTGTCTATAGAGATGCAAATAAATTCTGTCTGTGAGAAGTTCAATTGAAGTCCCTTTTTCAACTTGTGAAAAAAGCTGTTTTTCTTCTATTTGTAAATTTATTTTACCTTTGCTTTATTTCATGTAAATGTGTACATCGTTGACTTTCTGAACATCTGCGTGATCCCCTCATTGAAACAATTAAATCAAATCTTCAACTTGTATTCATTTTATATTGTATGAGACGCAAGATTTTACCTTAAAAAAAAATTCTGAAACACTAAGATGCACAGTCCAACCAACACTGTGCAACTTGAAGCTGCTGTAGGAAAGAAAGTGGACCCCGAGACTAAGGTCATGCCCCAGATCTCAGGCAAGCTCCTGGGATGGCAGCTGTGTGTGGGTCTCAGCTTCACATAGGAAGGAATTTGAGAGAAAGTGGTAGCAAAGTGAAAGGTTTATTCAGGGAGAATCACATTTCACAGACACAGGGAAGACCTCATAGACAGAATGTGGGCCATCTCGGAAAACCAGAGGCCCAGAGTATGGGGTTGTAAGTTTTTATGTTGTTATTGTTGTGCAGTCGCTCAGTTGTGTCTGACTCTTTGCAACCCCATGGACTGCAGCACGACAGGCCTCCCTGTCCATCACCATCTCCCAGAGCTTGCTCAAGCTGATATCCATCGAGTCAGTGATGCCGCACAAGCAACTCATCCTCTGTCTTTCCCCTTCTCCTCCTCCAGTTTGTATAGGGGTGGGTAATTTCATAAGCTAATGAGTGAGAGGATTATTCCAACTATTTTGGGTAAAAGGCAGGAATTTCCAGAAATTGAGCTGCTGAGTTAACTTTCTGAACTGTGTAGTTGGCCATGGAATTGTCATGCTGCCTGTGGGTANGATGCCGTACAAGCAACTCATCCTCTGTCTTTCCCCTTCTCCTCCTCCAGTTTGTATAGGGGTGGGTAATTTCGTAAGCTAATGAGTGAGAGGATTATTCCAACTATTTTGGGTAAAAGGCTGGAATTTCCAGAAATTGAGCTGCTGAGTTAACTTTCTGAACTGTGTAGTTGGCCATGGAATTGTCATGCTGCCTGTGGGTATGCCATTTAGCTTGCTGATGTGTTAAGATGAGCTTATACTGAGGATCAGTCTACTGAAAGTCAACCCTTTGACCATTTGGGAACCCGTTGGTTCTAACCAGTTTATGTCATGCCCTCAATAGCCATGTCATTCTTTCAAAGTTTATGCCCTGACCTCTTCCATCTCAAAGCCATAGACTGTG
The DNA here is from genome assembly GCA_006410735.1 of Raphicerus campestris. Taxonomy (NCBI): domain Eukaryota; kingdom Metazoa; phylum Chordata; class Mammalia; order Artiodactyla; family Bovidae; genus Raphicerus; species Raphicerus campestris. The sequence continues at coordinate 428,286 of SJYW01007711.1, forward strand.
AAGAGACAAAGAATCAGTCCATCAGTTCAGTCGCTCAGTCATGTCTCACTCTTTGTGACCCCATGGACTGCAGCACATCAGGCTTCCCCGTCCTTCACCATTTCCTGGAGCTTGCTGAAACTCATGTCCATTGAGTCACTGATTTCACCCAACCATCTCATCCTCTGTCGTCCCCTTCTTCTCCTGCTTTCAATCTTTCCCTGCATCAGGGTCTTTTCTGAGGAGTCGGCTTTCAAATCATGTGGCCAAAGTACTGGAGCTTCAGCTTCAGCATCAGTCCTTCCAATGAATATTCAGGACTGATTTCCTTTAGGATTGACTAGTTGGATCTCCTTGCAGTCCAAGGGACTCTCAAGAGTCTTCTCCAACATCACAGTTCAAAAGCATCAATTCTTCAGCATGCAGCTTTTTCTATAGTCCAACTCTCATCCATACATGACTACTGGATAAACCATAGCTTTGACTAGATGGACCTTTGTTGACAAAGTAATGTCTCTGCTTTTGAATATGCTGTCTAGGTTGGTCATAACTTNAAAGTAATGTCTCTGCTTTTTAATGCTATCTAGGTTGGTCATAGCTTTTCTTACAAGGAGCAAGCGTCTTTGAATTTCATGGCTGCAGTCACCATCTGCAGTGATTTTGGAGCCCCCCAAAATAAAGTCTCTCACTGTTTCTGTTGTTTCCCCATCTATTTGCCATGAAGTGATGGAACAAGATGCCATAATCTTATTTTTTTGAATGTTGAGTTTTAAGCCAACTTTTTCACTCTCCTTTTTCACTTTCATCAAGAGGCTCTTTAGTTCCTTCTTGCTTTC
>SJYW01007711.1:429187-446176 GCA_006410735.1 Raphicerus campestris
CAGCCCACCAGGCTCCTCTGTCCATGGAATTTTCCAGGCAAGAGTACTGTTCTATTGCATGCTACTGTAAATAAAATTGTTTTCTTAATTTTATTTTCAGAATTTTCATGGCTAGCATATAGAAATGCAATAAACTTTTGTATATTGAATTGTATCCTGAAGCATTGTTGAAATTGTTTATTAATTCTAGTCACTTTTCATGGACTCTTTAGAAATTTCTGCATACAAAATTATCANCTTAATTTTATTTTCAGAATTTTCATGGCTAGCATATAGAAATGCAATAAACTTTTGTATATTGAATTGTATCCTGAAGCATTGTTGAAATTGTTTATTAATTCTAGTCACTTTTCATGGACTCTTTAGAAATTTCTGCATACAAAATTATCATCTAAAAATAGAGGTAGCTTTACTTCATTGCCAGTCTAGAAGCCTTTTCTTTCTTAGTCTCACCTAATTGTTATCTGCGAATGGGGGAAGTTTTAAGTCTTCATTTCTGATCTGTATGACTTTTTCTTGTCTAGATGCCCCCCACTAGAATATCCAATGCAGTGTTAAATAGAAGTGATGAAAACAGGAATTCTTTTCTTCAAGGAAAAATACTTAGTCTTTCACTGTTAAGTATTATGTTATTCTCCAGGCAAGAATACTGGATTCTCCATTAAGTATTCTCCAAGCAAGAATACTGGAGCTGGTTGCCATTTCCTTCTCCAAGTATTATGCTAGCTGTGGGTTTTCCCAGAATTCTTTTCTATTCCAAGCTCACTGAGTGTTTTTTGTTTTCATTCGTATGTGTGCATTTTTCATGAAATAGGGTTTGATTTTATCAAATTGTTTCTCTACATGTATTGAGATTATTATATGGTTTATGTTCTTTTTCTATTAATATAGTATATTACATTGATTTTCATGTTAAAGCAATTGCATTCTTAGAAAAATTTCACTTGTTCATTTTATATAATCTTTGGTTATGTTGCTGCATTCAGTTTACTATCATTTTATTAAGGATTTTGTGTTGATATTTATAAAGGATATTTCCTTTAGCTTTCTTTTTTTTAATAATGTCTTTGGTTTTGATATCAGAGAAATTATTCACTTTGCTATTTTCCCGAAGAGTCTGTGAAGGATTGGCATTGCTTGTTATCTAAATATTTGGTAGAAATCTTCAGGGAATTAAAGACTTTTCTTTCTAGAAAAGTTTCAATGTACTAATCTTTTTTAATTTGTTTTGAGCCTATTCCGATTTTCTATCTCTTGCTGAATTTTAGCAGTCTGTATTTGATCAGGAATGGGTCCCTTCCTCTGAAGTACTGAACACACTGGCATTCAGTTGTCTGTAGTGTCTTCTTATAATCGTGTTTACATGATTCAGTAGTGAGGAATTCCTAATTCCTCTTTTTAATTCACAATTTTAGTAATTTGAGTTTTCTGTAAATTTTCCTTGGTCAGTCCAACTAAAAGGTTACCAGCTTTGTTGATCTTTTCAAAGAAGCAAATTTGGGTTTAGTTGACTTTTTTTCTATTTTCCATTCTCTTTATTTACCGCTCTTTCTATTGTTCAGTCACTTGGTCTTGTCTGATTCTTTGTGACCCCCATGAACTGCAGCACACCAGGTTCCTCTGTCCTTCACCATCTCCCAGAGTTTGCTCAAATTCATGTCCATTGTGTTTGTGATGCTATCTAACCATCTCGTCTTCTGCTGCCCCCTTCCTCTTTTGCCTTCAATCTTTCCCATCGTCAGGGCCTTTTCCAATGAGTTGGCTTTTCACATCAGGTGGCCAAAGTATTGGAGCTTCAGCTATAGCATCAGTCCTTCCAGTGAATATTCAGGTTGTCTTTATTATTTCCTTCATTCTTTTTACTTTGGCTTTAGCTTTCTCTTATTTGTATTTCTTAAGGTTATGCTATTGATTTGAGGACTTTCTTTTTAATACAATCATTTATTGCTATAAATTTTCCTCTGAGAACTACTTCAGCTGCTTCACCATTTTCCTGTGTCTCAGAGCATTTTTGATTTACTTTTTCCACTTCTTCTTTGATCCATTTAACATTTAGGATATTTATGAAAGTGTTGTTTAATTTCCACATATTTGTGAATGTTCCCAATTTATTTCTGACTTTAACTTCTAAATTTAATTTGTTAAAGAACATATTTTAAATGATTTCCCACAAATTTTTACATTTCTTTTGACTTGTGTTGTGGCATAGTGTATGGCCTCCCCTGGTGAATGCCTCATGTGTACTTGAACAGAACTGTGTTTTCCGTTATTGTTGTTGGATGACATATTCTACACATTTGTTAGATCTAGATGGCCTATACTGTTTTCACAACTTTTATCTCCTTGTTGGTCTTCTGTCTGGCTGTTCCATTTATTGTTGGAAAAAAGTATTGACGTCTATGACTGTTTTCACCGAGCTATTTCCCCTTCAGTTTTATCAGTTTTTGCTTCATGTATTCTGAGGCTTCATTGCCTGATGTTTCTAATACTTCATATTTGCCTCTGAACACTTTTGGCCAGTTTCGTATTTGCCTCGATTGTGATAGCCATTCCTGTCATGTACAGTGTTAATTGCCAGTAACATATTTCTTAACAAATGTCCTGGGGATAGGGCTTTCTTCATTCAGTAAACTCTGAGCAGAATCAAAGACAGACAGACTCTACAAAAACAAAAAGCAAAAAAAAGTGAAAAGCTGCCAAATAGATTAACTAGTTACAATTCTCTGAGGATGGAATGTTTTGAGGAGCTCCAAACCTATTCTGGTCTCTTCAGAGACAGTCTCCTGGTTTTCACATCTGTTATGGTTCTGAGGTGGTTCTTTTTCAAGATTATTATGGGGTAACATTTTACTTCCAACTCCCCTCCCCCCTTTTTTTTTTCTGAGGAAGACTTGACCAGTACTCATCCAGGTCTCCATTTATTGAGACACAATCTACATTCATTAAGCTCTAATTAAGGAATAGTTACCTAAAAAAAAGGAAGTTCCTGCTTATATATTTTGCTCCCTCAAGCTCCTTTGAAATTTTCCTTGTTATCTTCAGCCAAATCAGACTTGCTAAATTCAATTTTATTTGTAAGCTGTGTAAATTTCTAACATTTCTGTCCATAGTCTTCCCATAACATGCACTCTAATCATTATGTGAGTAATGCACTTTAAGACTATAAACTTTTTTCCTGACTTTTCAGTTCTTAAAGTTTAAGAAATAATGCTATATCCTTGAAAAAAGTATATATTATGTTCTCTCTTTAAAAATGAATAACTATGATTTAGTCTATGTATAAATGCAGTTCTCCATACATTTCTTCAAATTTCATTGTTAAATGACCTGTTATCCTTAAGTTAAGAAGTTGGGAAAAGGTGTTACAATGGCCTCTTAAAACACCACCAGTATGTTAAAATTGGCTCTGCCTTTCTTAAAGTATACTTAAATCTAAAACTTAAAATAAATAGATGCATAGTTTTAGCTGATACTTATACAAAGTGCAGCATAACTTTTATAATGAACAGTAATAGGTAAATAGTGCATTTAGCCATCTGAAATAGAGCTACATTGTCTATGTAGCTTTCCTTGCTACTATTCATATAATTACATGAATAAGGCTTAATCATTAATTTAGAAGTGGAAGTGATATGTTATAACTTCTGGGTAATAACATTACTGGGATGTGAAAGCATAATCATCCTTACTTCTTCCCACTGAATGGAATATAGTATATATCATGGAGTTCTGACAAATAGATTATGAGATTATCTGGGGAATACAAGTCATAGATGCTTCAATCACAGAATTCTTAACACCATGAAGTCACCATAGCCACTCCCACCCAACTGCCAACCTAAAGACTTTTACACGACAGAGAAATTATTCTGGAACTTATTAAGGCCACTGTTCTTTGGGGCTGAAGTACCTCTCAGCTGAATCTAATGTTATGTGATAGTGTGGTTTGCAAGTTTTAAAACTTACTTTCCTGAGCGTAGTGAAGCTATTACATACATCACAGAGTTACTCAATTAAGTTACTCACTGACGAATGGTATTGCTTAGCCAGAACATGCTTGCAGGAATATCTCTGTAATGTGATAAAATGAATATGTTGAGATAGAATTATTTCTTAAACACTAAGGTACACTTACACTTATACCAGTTAATTTCTTATAAAATTGAAACTGACCTTCTCTGTGCCTTCAATCAGTTTTGTAAGGCTGTGAATGTTCATGCATTAAGAATCTGTCTCTTGTGTGGCAATATGATTTGTCCCTGTTACATATTGCTTTTTTCATTATGGATGCCAACAATCAGTCTCTGAAAGGTTTCTCCTAATTTCCCTAGGCAGAATTCTCCCCCATATATCTGTATTCCTATAGTATTTTATAAACAGCTCCTATCATTTCAAGCAATACATTATAATTATCTTTGGTGTTTATGCATCTGTCTTTTTTACTATGTTCTAAACATCTCAAAAGATGTGACAGTGTTCTCTCCATCTTGTGTTTTCCACACTTCACAAAAAGCGTGTAGTAGGCTCTATTAGTTCTCTATTTTTGTGCAACTACTTGTTAAAAAGTTAATGATTTAAAACAATGCCCATTTGTTGTCCTGTACCTTTTATGGATCAGAAATATAAAAAGGTCTGACCAAATTCTTTGCCTATGGTCTCACAATCCACAATCAAGTTGTCAATTAGGCTGAGCTCCTACTCTCAGGATCTGGGTATGCTTCTGCTTCAGGTTCATTTAGGCTGATGTCAGAATTCATTTCCTTACAGTTATAAAAATGATAGGTGTCACTGCTTTGCTGGTTATAAGCAGGGGGCCCTGAATTTCTAGTGACATAGCCCCTTGTATCCACAAGCAGGCTATGGTGTAGCTTTCCTTTTCTATTACCAGCTGGAAACAAACCGTTTCTATTTTAAAGAGCTTATATAAATAGATTAGGTCCATCCAGATACCTTGCTTCTGCTGTACACTGTAAAATAATCTTAATATCTCATCATTTTCACAGGTTTCACCCCTACTCAAAAGGGAAGAGGTTATACAGATGGAAGAGCACTGGGGGTCATTCTTAGAACCAGGTAGACATAAAAATGTATCCAGTGAGATATGACTCTTAATAGGTTGAATTTGCTTAGGAAAGAGAAATTTTAACTGCAAATGTTTTAAACTTTGTGCTAACATTTTTTTCTCAAAAACTAATAAACATATAGACACAATTTCCTTTTATAGTATATTAAGTATTCGATAATCAAAGCTTTAGGGGTTTGAGTGACATGCTGCCATTCATAATCTGATCAATAAATAACGGGAAAAAACAATAAAACATATTATAAATTTAAAAAACAAAGCTAAGAAGGAACAAAGCAACAAATAAAGCATATGGGGTTCTAACAAAACATTTTTAGGGGATTAGATGCTTACTCACTCTGCATGCAAATAATCAAAGCACTACTTGACCTTTCTGGGACAAATAAGAGCTTCTCCAAGGAGACCTTCTCTCTCTGCCTCTACAGAAAGCAGCTGGCATCTTTAATACACAGACCACCCAATTGCAATGGCAAAAGTGTATGTAGAGAAAAATAAAAAAGAGTAAACAGTGGTAGTGAATTATGTAAATGAATTATGATTAGGGAAAGGTAATTTGGGTGTAGCAAGATTATATTTGCATCAGAGATCAATGGTATTTTGCAGTGCAAGACCACAACTGCTTTGACATGTATATGTGTAAGCAGAGAAAAGAGAACTTAGACTTCTTTGTGTCAAGGTCTAAATTCTCCTGCCACCCACTTTCATTTTTGTCTAAAGTTCTGCACAGCTGAATCTTTGGCTTTGTTCCATTTTCCTGTCATCCTCACATGACATTTTCATTGGTGTTATTTAACTCACAAGCATCCTCCAACCCAAGGCACTGTAACTCCTAGTCTTTTGTTTTGCCTCTAAATCGAAGTTCCTTTAGAGGAGATACCATAATTGTTCATACCCTGGTCAAGATTCCTAAGGACCAATCTTTTGAGGAAAGAACTTACTNAAGCATCATCCAACCCAAGGCACTGTAACTCCTAGTCTTTTGTTTTGCCTCTAAATCGAAGTTCCTCTAGAGGAGATAGCATAATTGTTCATACCCTGGTCAAGATTCCTAAGGACCAATCTTTTGTGGAAAGAACTTACTCACATAGCTACCTTCAGCCTTGATTTTATAGGTTCTGCTTCCCATATCTACATGCTGCCCACCTTTCAGTATTCCAATGAGATGACTAAGAAAGCTGGTACCCATTTAAAATCATCATTATGCCTGTCTTGCTCTCTGAATATTGTGCCCTGCTATGGGTTGGCTAACCTCAACCGTCAGTTCAGTTCAGTCGCTCAGTCATGTCCAACTCTTTGTGACCCCATGAATCGCAGCACGCCAAGCCTCCTTGTCCTTCACGAACTCCTGGAGTTCACTCAGATTCATGTCCATTGAGTCCGTGATGCCATCCAGCCATCTCATTCTCTGTCATCCCCTTATCCTCCTGCCCCCAATCCCTCCCAACATCATAGTCTTTTCCAATGAGTCAACTCTTCGCATGAAGTGGCCGAAGTCCATAAGCTTCCGCTAATTCCAAACTCATTCCTCCTTTTTTTTCCAATCTATTTTTTAACTGCACTCAAGTCTCAGAATATCACACTTGCCTTTCCAGTCCAAAATAGGAATGCAGATAGTGTCACAGTTCACACAGTCTTCCAAGAATCTCTCCAAGTAAACTCATTTATGGGCTACTTGTGAGTAGTCTACTCCCTTTTCCAGAAACATAGAACTCTTAAAGTATGGGGGCAGGGGGAACTATCTCAAGTAGTATTATGAATTTTACCTAAAATTTACTTACACGCATGTTGTTGCTCAGCTGCCAAGTCATCCCAACTCCTGCAGTCCCATGGACTGCAGCATGGCAGGCCTCCCTGTCTTTCACTATCTCCTGGAGTTTAATCAGACTCATATCCATTGAGTTGGTGATGCCATCCAACCATCTCATCCTCTGCTGCTCCCTTCTCCTTTCGCCTTCCGTCTTTCCCAGCATCAGGGTCTTTCCCAGAGTTAGCTCTCTGCATCAGGTGGCAAAAGTATTGGCGCTATACACATGCTGTTATAATAAAACATTAAAATGCGTATTTCACACATCCATAAAATCAGGCTTCCCTGGTGGCACAGAGGTTAAAGTGTCTGCCTGCAATGTGGGAGACCTGGGTTCGATCCCTGGTCGGGAAGATCCCCTGGAGAAGGAAATGGCAACCCACTCCAGTATTCTTGCCTGGAGAATCCCATGGACAGAGGAGCTTGGTGGGCTACAGTCCATGGGTCGCAAAGAGTTGGACACGACTGAGCGACTTCACTTTCACTTTTCACTTTACCCATATGAGAAACCTGCTTGTGTACAGTTTCCTAACAGAATCCCATGGCATGTGTCTAGATCAGTCTTATACATCGAATATATTCTCTTCAGAGTAAGTGATTCCCTCCTTTCCCTCACACAAAGGCTACTCAGAATTCTGAAAGCAGTTAGAACACTTCTCTGAAGAATCTTCCTGCTGCTGCTACTGCTGCTAAGTCGCTTCAGTCATGTCCGACTCTGTGTGACCCCACAGATGGCAGCCCACCGGGCTCCGCCATCCCCGGGATTCTCCAGGCAAGAACACTGGAGTGGGTTGCCATTTCCAATCTTCCCCTCTGTTTATTTTCTGTCAACAGCACTTTGGTGGTTTAGGCTGCAATCAGATGAGACTGTTACCTCCCAAGGTTCTAGGAGTCTTGCCACCATACATTGCAGTTCAATCAGCTTTTTTACTCTCTGCCAACTCCACACAGAAAAGACTAATTCATGGTTTTGTACGGGCCAACATTTCCCCAATCTTCCTGGACTGAACAGAAAGTCATTGCATCATCCCATTCTGATGGCTAGATACCGGTCAACCCTCCAAATGACTTTATATTCACTCTACCCTTTAGTTCCTTTCCTTTGTCTATTGTTTCATACAACTGTCAAGTTCTCTATCTAAAGTATATTTTGATTTTGCTTAACAACTGACGAGAACAACCATACACTGCCACCTCCCCCCTCAAAAAAAAAACAAAAAAAATAGTCAATGACTTAGACATCTTCATTTGGCCAGCAGGTATTGTTTCAAAAGTCACAAGTTTGATTTTTAGTATTAGTTGCTAGTAACTATAATTTATGGTCATTTAACAATTTTGCCAAAAATCAAATAGATTGAAGCCATGAACCAGTGCCCTAGTTAAAGGTAGACTCACTTCTCCTTGCATGCATATCTGCAATCTTTACTGTAGCATGTTCTAATTGTTGTAATGACTCAGGACACAGAAATATTACATAAAATGATCAGATCTGTTTGAGCGTTTTGTCTGGTAGCTGGATGACAACATGCTTCTTGAAATCTTTTTCCTTAAGATTCCTATTATTTCCCTTTGGAGACTGCTGTTTGTAGACTTCTTGATATTCTACCTTTTCCTTAAATTAACATTATTTACTACTATTATTTAGATCCTTTCGAATAACCCTCAAGCAATTTTTCTACCATATTTCTAATCCATTTGAGAGTTAATGGATAGTTTTCACTTATTTCAGCCACAAGTAATTTCTCCTTGCTCCATTAGTTATTTCTTTGATAATAATGTTTACATTTTAATGTGTAAAAGGTGCTCTCTCTAAGCTAATAAAAAATTGCTTGCACTTATTTTCATATTCCAAATACGTTTCCTCTGCTTGGTCTTTAAGGGCCAGCAAAGAAAATCTTATTTGAATCATATCCTAATAACTAATGGGAATCCAAAGGGAGAAATGAAGATTCTGCTTCTTTACTTTTCAAATTTAGTCTGATCAGGCAAAATAGAAAATAACTAGCCTGAAAAATATAAAGATATGGTTGGTTGAATGGAGATATCAACCTCATCCATTCATATAGTCTAGTTTTTTAGAAAAAACTGAAGTAAAAGCACTTTACTAATAATGTATTTTTGTGCATCAGAGCAAAAGGAACATGTATTTCTTAGGATCAGATGGCAAAGTTCAAAAGTGCATAGTGTATTGGTCTATCTATAAGCTTCAAGTTTAGCTCAATGTGGAAAAAGTATAGAATGTTCTGGAATCAAATATCAATAGAAAAACTGGGAAATGGAGCAAAGTTTCAATAAGCTATGTGAGCTTGTACTGATTCAAAGAATAGACTCAGCACTTCTAGAATATATTATGTAATTCAAGTATTGGTGAAAATAATTCACAGCAATAAAACCTATTAAGCCTTTCACTTACAAGGGCATCCTAGGGAGAGCTTTAAAACAATAAAATAGCAAATGCTTTATTTTATTAAAAATAATGTTGCAAGATCAGCAACATACTCTAAATCAAAAACTCACCCTTGCTTATCAATAGTTAGGAATGTATTTTAGTTTTCATGCTACAAAATGAGCCTAACCAATATGCTTAAATCACTATGTTGTTTTATAATTAATAATGATAAACCTATGAGGAGTTGCATATATTTCTCTCAAGCAGTTGAAAGTTAAAAATTGGCTCAGATTTTAAAAAGCATGTTTGTAAGTATCCATGAGAGTCAGAACATGCATAAGAAAAACATTTGGCTTTGTCACATTTCATAAATGAGAGCTTAGGAGTTCCTAATTTGAAAAGATACAGCAAAAATAAAAACCTGGAAGTGATTAAATAAAATTGAAAGCAGTCAAACTTTGTTAAACAAAACTTACATAATTAATGTCATAGTCTTTTTAGATAAAAGAATGTTCCTGAGATCACCTACTCTTCATTTGGACCAAATTCTACTATGTCAGGAGATTCAGTTCCTAAGTTCACATTGAATTAGAGGTAATAGACTGAAGTGGCAATGAGGCTGTTAGACACAGGTACACTAAATAAACTAATCACTAAACGTAAGCGTTCAAAATTGAGGGAAACAGCAACAAATATATAAAAAGCAAGCACAGAAGACTTCTCTGCGTCCAGTAGTGGCTGAATGAAACTCCACTATAGAACAACTTGAAGATGGCGTCTACAAATTCTGGATTTTATACAAACTGGAGATTAAAGAGAAGACATGTTCTAGTAGACAGTCTAAAACTAGAGTAGGGGATTCTAAGTTCTAAGAAATGAATTTCTATTTTCACAGCTTTTATCATTAGTCTTAGTCATTAAATATACAGTCACTAAAATATATAGTAATTGGAATAGTGGAGAACTGTGATCTTTCTGTCATGAGGAGAACAGAAAACTGAATATGGAAATCCATGGCCACTAGTCACAGAGGGGGTATCCCAGAAAAGAAAGACAAAGATACAAGAATCCCAATTCCATCTTCCGACTTTGTTGGCTGGAACTTAAATCACACATTTATGGAATAGACTGAAAGACAAAGACTGAATCAGTAAGAAACAGGCAATTTGAACAGACCAACTCCTAGCAGGGAAATTTAATTAGTAGCTAAAACAAAAACTCCCAGCAAAACAAAAGGCCAGGACCAAACAGCTTCACTGGAGAATTCTACAAAACATGTAAAGAAGTGATATTATCTATCCTTTTGGAGCTATTCCAAAGAACTGAAGAGGATGAAACACTTCCAAATGTATCTTACAAGGTCACTTATTACCCTGATATCAAAAACAGACAGACACAGCAAAAGAGAGAAAAAACAGCTAAAATCTTTGACAAATATAGATGCAAAAATTCTTAACAAAATATTAGCAAACTTAACCCAAATATGTAAAAAAGATAATACACCATGATCAGATTGATCAGTCCATTAATATAATGATGGCTCAAAATTTGAAAATCACCATGACATACTATATTGACAAAAGGAAGGATATAATTTATATGATCATTGCAATCAATAAATGCAGGAGAAGCATTTCCTAAAATTAAACATTCATTCATATGGTAAAACTCACTGAAGTGGGTAAGAAGTGGGCATATTGTAACATAATAAAGACCCTTCATGAAAAACCCACAGCTAATGTCATACTCAGTGGTATGAAACCTGAAATATTTCCTCTAAATTCAGAAACAAGACCAAGATGATATACAGAAGTGCTGAGAGCACTTCTATATGACACAGTACTGGAAGCCTTACTCACAGAAATCAGATAAACATAAGAAATAAAAGGTATCAAATTGGAAACAAAGATATAAAACTGTCATCATTTGTAGATGACATATTTTATATTGTTTCCACACCAAAACTATTAGAACTAATAAATGAATTCAATAAAATATCAGGATATACAATTAACACACAGAAATCTGTTTCTTTTCTGGTAGGTGGTGATTTAGTCGCTAAGTCATGTCTGACTCTTGCAGCCCCATGGACTATAGCCCACCAGGCTCCTCTGTCCATAGGATTTTCCAGGCAAGAATACTGGAGTGGGTTGCCATTTCCTTCTCCAGGGGATCTTTCTGACCCAGGGATCGAACTTGGGTCTCCTGTACTGCAGGCAGATTCTTTGCCNAGTCTAAAACTAGAGTAGGGGATTCTAAGTTCTAAGAAATGAATTTCTATTTTCACAGCTTTTATCATTAGTCTTAGTCATTAAATATACAGTCACTAAAATATATAGTAATTGGAATAGTGGAGAACTGTGATCTTTCTGTCATGAGGAGAACAGAAAACTGAATATGGAAATCCATGGCCACTAGTCACAGAGGGGGTATCCCAGAAAAGAAAGACAAAGATACAAGAATCCCAATTCCATCTTCCGACTTTGTTGGCTGGAACTTAAATCACACATTTATGGAATAGACTGAAAGACAAAGACTGAATCAGTAAGAAACAGGCAATTTGAACAGACCAATTCCTAGCAGGGAAATTTAATTAGTAGCTAAAACAAAAACTCCCAGCAAAACAAAAGGCCAGGACCAAACAGCTTCACTGCAGAATTCTACAAAACATGTAAAGAAGTGATATTATCTATCCTTTTGGAGCTATTCCAAAGAACTGAAGAGGATGAAACACTTCCAAATGTATCTTACAAGGTCACTTATTACCCTGATATCAAAAACAGACAGACACAGCAAAAGAGAGAAAAAACAGCTAAAATCTTTGACAAATATAGATGCAAAAATTCTTAACAAAATATTAGCAAACTTAACCCAAATATGTAAAAAAGATAATACACCATGATCAGATTGATCAGTCCATTAATATAATGATGGCTCAAAATTTGAAAATCACCATGACATACTATATTGACAAAAGGAAGGATATAATTTATATGATCATTGCAATCAATAAATGCAGGAGAAGCATTTCCTAAAATTAAACATTCATTCATATGGTAAAACTCACTGAAGTGGGTAAGAAGTGGGCATATTGTAACATAATAAAGACCCTTCATGAAAAACCCACAGCTAATGTCATACTCAGTGGTATGAAACCTGAAATATTTCCTCTAAATTCAGAAACAAGACAAAGATGATATACAGAAGTGCTGAGAGCACTTCTATATGACACAGTACTGGAAGCCTTACTCACAGAAATCAGATAAACATAAGAAATAAAAGGTATCAAATTGGAAACAAAGATGTAAAACTGTCATCATATGTAGATGACATGATATTTTATATTGTTTCCACACCAAAACTATTAGAACTAATAAATGAATTCAATAAAATATCAGGATATACAATTAACACACAGAAATCTGTTTCTTTTCTGGTAGGTGGTGATTTAGTCGCTAAGTCATGTCTGACTCTTGCAGCCCCATGGACTATAGCCCACCAGGCTCCTCTGTCCATAGGATTTTCCAGGCAAGAATACTGGAGTGGGTTGCCATTTCCTTCTCCAGGGGATCTTTCTGACCCAGGGATCGAACTTGGGTCTCCTGTACTGCAGGCAGATTCTTTGCCAACTGAGATATCAGGGAAACCCCTATATACTAATAATTAACTATCAGTTGGGAAAGAATTCACCTACAATGCAGGAGACTTGGGCTTGATCCCTGGGTTGGGAAGATCCCCTGTAGAAGGGAAAGGCTACCCAACTCCAGTATTCTGACCTGCAGAATTCCATGGACTGTATAGTCTATGGGGTCACAAAAAGTCGAACGTGACTTGCAACTAAATCACCATCTACCTACCAGAAAAGAAACAGATTTCTGTACGTTGTATATCCTGCTACTTTATTTAATTCACTTATTAGTTTTAGTAGTTTTGGAGTGGAAACAATATGATGGAGAAAAGAAAGTCTCTTCAACACTTCAACAAGTGGTACTAGGTAAACTGGACAGCTACATATAAAAGTGAAATTAGAAAATTTTCTCACACTATATAAAAAAATAAACTCAAAGTGTATTAAAGACCCAATTGTAAGAGCTGAAACCATAAAACCCTAGAAGAAAACAGGGAGAAAAAATTTTGACACAAACCAAAGCAATATATTTTGGATTTATCTTTTAAGACTAAAGAAATAAAAGCAAAAATTAAAATATGGGACCTAATTAAACTTAAAAGCTTTTGTACACCAAAGGAAACCATTACCAAAATGAAAAGTCAACCTTTGAAATTATAGAAAATGTTTGCAAATGATATGATAAGCAAGTGGTTAATATCCAAAATACATAAACAACTTACATAACTCAGGAGCCAAAAAAGCAGCCCAATAAATACATGGGCAGAAGATCCGAATGAAGATTTTCCCAAAGAATACATACACATGGTTAACAGACACAAGAAAAGATGCTTAACATGGGTAATTATTAGAGAAATGCAAATCAAAGCAACAATGAAATATCACCTCATAACTGTCAGAATGGCTATCATCAAAATGTCTGCAAACAACAAATGCTGGCAGCTATACGGAGAAAAGAGAATCCTTGCAAACTGTTGGTGGGAATATAAATTAGCACAATGATTAAAAAAACACTATTGAGGTTCCTCATAAAACTAAAAATAGAACTACCATGTGATCCAGCAGTTCTATTCCTGGGTATATATCTAGAAAAATAAAAACACTAACTTGAAAAGATATATGCACCCCAAAGTTCATAGCAGCCCTACTTACAATAGACTGGATATGAAGGCAACCCACATGTCCATCAACAAATGAATGGATAAACAAGATGTGGTATATATATTACTCAGTCATAAAAAAGAGAACAAAATTTACCATTTGCAGCAATGTGGATAGACCTAGAGATTATTATGCTTAGTGAAATGTCAGAGAAAGAAAAATACTATAGGATATCACTTACATGTGGAATTTAAAAAGTAAAATAAATCAATGTATATAGTAAATCGGAAACAGATTCACAGATAGAGAAAACAAACTAGCAGTTATCAGTGGGGAAAAGATAAGAGGAAGGGGGAAGATGGGGAATGGGATTATGAGATACAAACTACCATGGATAAAACAGATAAGGAACAAGGCTATATTGTACAGCACACACAAGTGTAGCTGTTATCTTATAATAATTTTAATGCAATATAATCTTTAAAAATACTGAATTGTTACACTGTACACCTGCAGCTAATACAATATTGTAAACTATAATTCAATTAAAAATATATTAAATTAATAAAAATCAATAATTTTGAGATAATAAAAAATAAATCTGAATTTACTTGCAGATGGTATTACTGTCTATATAGACTGTCCTAATAAATCTACAAAGATTGAAGTTCTCTGCCAGTCCAGTTGTTAGGACTTGGCACTTTCACTGCCTGGGTTCATTCTCTGGTCAGGGAACTAAGATTCCATACTTCCCGTGGCATAGCCAAAAAAAAGCTACTAGTGAATTTACCATGAATATAATATAGCATGTATACTATTCTCCACTACTTGACAAAAATTATGTAATATATGCATGTGATTTAAAATTATTTTGTAAAAAAGTGCTTGTAAACAATGAAATGCTATTCAAATAAAAGATTGATATGGGTTTCCTTCTAAAGGCTTCATTGAATGTTAGGTTATAGAGCTGTTAATAATTTTGGAGACCTGTATTTTTTCCTCAAGAACATTTACTAAAATGTTGAGTTGTTGAAAAATACATGAACTAGAAAAATAATTTTATTAGCCCAGACAGCATAGTGTTAGCTTACAAGAAGTTTGGAGAGTTGGTGCTATGGTAAAGTGAGATACTTGTTTATCTGACTGAGACACATATCAGAAAAGGTGTGGGGGAATATACATATTATATTGGATTAAGATTTTTAAAAACACAAATAATATTTCAAAAGGAAAATAAACATCAAGGGCTCTTTTTGTTATATGTAGTTTTCTTTCCATTATGCTCTTTTGAAATGCATTTTATAGATTTTGTAATTTTTCAAGAGTTAAGGCTTTGCAGCTTAATTTATGTCATTATCCAGAGAAACTAATTCAAAAAGTGGATAACTGTGGAAGTGACTTTTTATCAGGCTTAGAAAGGCAAAATTTAAAATGAAAAAGAATTTCATCACAAACATCCTTCAGTCAGCAAAAGCCTTTATTTAAAGTAGTCAGACTTTCTGAAACACTTAGGCAATTAAAATCACGGATTTTATTTTCCATAATGGGGAGGATCGCAAACAGTATGATTCCTTTCAACTCCTCTAGAATATCAACTCCTTTTCTATCTTACTAGCTGCTAGCTGGATTGTAACTATAAAGCTGTAATTGGTGAGTGAGAAAAAGCTTGAAACACCTGACTTTAAGTTCCAGACAAAGCCCTTTTTCATTTTTCAGTTAAGGCACTTGGTACTTTGACATTCTGGGTGGGGTAGTGAAAGCCTCTTTTCTGAGGGTTTTCCTCCACCAACATCCATTGCCTAAAAGTGTATTCAAATGGTGATTATTTATATGTAATACATATAACAAGTTGCTGAGAGAAACTCCATTGTGTGTCAGAAACACATCTGCCCACTCATCTGTCTTCTTTCTCCCACTAATCTCTTCTTTCCTCTACTGGCCCATTTTCTGAGGATATTAAGACTGAGATTAAAGAACTGACTCAAAATCATCAGCCAGTAGTTGTAACAGTAGCCAAGAGAAAGAAGCTTCTTTCTACTCACATAAAATTGACAGGGTAGTTGGATCTTAATGTCTACAATGGGAAACCAAGACCTACCTTGTGTAGGCAAGGTCTATAAGGCCCCATCTATGATTAAAGTGGGGCCATAAGGAAAAGAATCAGAAATGTGATCTTTAAGGAAACTCTTACAAGCTAAACAATACACAAAGCATAATCACTTCTTAGGCAAACCATATACTTGTGTGTGACCATGTATTTGTATGTCTCTATGCTTGTGGAAATAACATGGAAGGATCATACCTCTGAATCACTTGAACTGCTAAAACAAGCATAATATAAAAGGAAATTAAGTATTAAAAATAATGTATATCAAAAAAGCCACATCAAGTCATTTCAGCATATACTTTTTTAAAAAATTGTTTCTAAAGTGAGCATTGTAGAGTGAAAGTAGAAAGCTGTGTAAGTGGACGCATATTTGCATTTGGATGTTGATAATTACCAGCTGGGTGGACCTGAGTAACTCCTCTCTGAACTTAGCTCATTTGTGAATAGTTGAATTGAACCAGGTAACCACTAGACCATTCATATATGACCTAGATCAAATCCCTTATGATTGTACAGTGGAAGTGACAAGTAGATTCAAGGAATTAGATCTGTTAGACAGAGTCCTTGAGGAACTATGGATGGAGGTTCCTGACATTGTACAGGAGGCAGGGATTCAGACCATTCCCAAGAAAAGAAAGGCAAAGTGGTTGTCTGAGGAGGCCTTCCAAATAGCTCTGAATAGAAGCGAAGTGAAAGGCAAAGGAGACAAGGAAAGATATACCCATTTGAAAGCACAGTTACAAAGAATAGCTAGAAGAGATAAGAAAGCCTCAGTGATCAATGCAAAGAAATAGAGGAAAACAACAGAATGGGAAACACTAGAGATCTCTTCAAAGAACATTATAGACACCAAGGGAACAGTTCATGCAAAGACGGG
>SJYW01007711.1:447054-465150 GCA_006410735.1 Raphicerus campestris
CCAGTGTTCTTGCCTGGAGAATCCCAGGGACAGCGGAGCCTGATAGGCTGCCATCTGTGGGGTTGCACAGAGTCAGACACAACTGAAGTGACGCAGCAGCAGCAGCAAGCAGGATGTTCTGGACGAAGGGGTGATTCATGTCCTCAGCAGGACAGAGTGGGATGGAAGGAGATTTCATCACTGATACTCAGAATGGCACACAATGTAAAACTTATGAATTGTTTATTTCTA
This sequence comes from Raphicerus campestris, assembly GCA_006410735.1. Classification (NCBI taxonomy): domain Eukaryota; kingdom Metazoa; phylum Chordata; class Mammalia; order Artiodactyla; family Bovidae; genus Raphicerus; species Raphicerus campestris. The sequence continues at coordinate 447,286 of SJYW01007711.1, forward strand.
TGAAACTTTCTGTCTGATATTTTTGGACCAGGGTTGGCCCCAGGTAACTGAAAGCAGTGAAAGCAAAACCACATATAAGTGGGGACAATTGTACTAATAGTTTCAGGTTAGACATTGTGTTCTGGAGGAGATGGTAGCCTCTCTGTTTGTATGTGACCTGGAGACTCTTTCTAGATACCCTGAGGCACCTGGAGGTTCTGATTCTTTTTTTTTTTTAACACACAGTGTGGCTGGAGAATAAGAAAGGGCAGAGCAGGTTCTGACTCTTTTACTTTTTTCCTTTATTCATTACCACTCTTTTTTACCTTTATCTTAAATCTTCTAAGAAAATCTGGAAACATTCTTAGTGTTCATAGTCTTATAATCAGTACCTCATTGCAGAGGAATGCTTGTTGTTCTGAACCTTGTATCTTCCCTGAATTCATGCATTGAAACCCTAGTCCCTAATGTGATGGTATTAGAAGTGGGGTTTTTAGGAGGTGACCAGGTCATATGGGTGGAGCCCTTTTGAGTGGAATTGATGTTCTTATAGGAAGAAACATGAGAAAAACGATCTCTCCTCTTCACCATGTGAAAATACAGTAAGAAATCAGCCATCTGCAAAATAGGAAGGGGACCTTCACCAGCACGGGACCTACCAGAACCTTGATCTTGGACATCCCTGACTTCAGATCAGTGAGAAATGAATGTTTGCTGTTGAAGTCACTCACTCTGTGGTAATTTGTTATAGCAGCCCAAGCTAAAGCATCCACTTAGCCAGAAATAACACCTGGATCCTGGTCTAGTCTCTGCTCCTGTGACCTTGAACAACTTACTAAACTACTTTAACTTTTAGTCTTTTTCAAATACACTTTTCACTACAGTGATTTTGATGATTTTAAAAATCTTTATCAACTTTAAATTGCTGTGATTGTACTCATTATAAAGAACTATCCTCTTAATTTTGGTGACACAATAATCTAAAATATGAAAACCTTCATTTCTAAGTAACTCCCTATCATTCAGGATTCTCTCCCACATGTAGCATTTCTGGATGTATAGCTAATTTTCCAGCTTTGCTTTAGAGAACTCCCCTGTGTAGAAAATGGAAAGAACAGAAAATGGTTTTAGAAGTTTTAAACCTTAATTTTAAAACTATATAATCTTTTATTGTCTTCTGTAGATGGATCTTTGATGAGAAGGTCTTAGGTGGGTTGTATCATTTGCAAGAGCAATTCAAGAATCTTTCACATAAAGATATTGATTGATTATCCAAATAAAAGCTGTATATAATTTTTTTCTATTAAAAAAGACTCAAGGATGACATACCTGTTCTGCTGATAACAACAACAACAACAACAACTAGTTTCATACAATAGAACAACAGTGCACACACTTAGAAGCTGGAGGTGGGGATGGGAGAGAGAAGGAAATGGGGAAAATGAGAAAGAAAAAAAGAGATTGAAAGAATTCCCAATTGCTAAATTCCTTGAGCCACTGTCAGAGCATATCTGCAACTGATGGTAAGACTTAAATCCTCAGGCCTAACTCATGCTGATTTGTAACCTACTTCTGCTGCTCCTGCATCAGTGTATGATTATCCCTTTTGTTACCAAGCCCATCACTTAAGCATCTTGCACTTAGACTTGGGCAAGATGGATTCCTTTCCCAGACCTTGGGCTTTAGAGTGCCCTTCTAGCACCTCTGAGGCTGAGACTGGAGAAGTATATGGCCAAGAGGATGTCCTCACTAATGATGGTACCTCCCTCTTCCAGACCAGACTCTGAATATGCTGTATTCCACCTGCACGCACGTGGTCCTGAGTCAGTTTCCAGAACCTGTGCAAGCCTTCTCCTTGAGTCTTCCCACATGAAAGTGGACCAAGCCACTAATTTACATACCCAAAGGATTTTTAAGAAGCTTGTTTTGAAAAAGGAGATATGCAGTGAGACCCTCCAGATGAAAATCTGAGCTGGGACAGACAAAAGTCTGGAGACGGCTCTCCCCGCACCACTACATTTTAGCAGGAAACTATCATCATTATTATTGTTTCGACTGTGCTGTACTACGTGTGTGATCTTCGTTTCCCAACCAAGGACTGAACCTGTGCCTCCTGCAATGGGAGCACTGAGTCCTAACCACTGAACCACCAGGCCAGTCCTTCAGCTCAGCTCAGCTCAGCTCAGTTTAGTCGCTCAGTTGTGTCTGACTCTTTGCACCCCAGGGACTGCAGCATGCCAGGCCTCCCTAGTGTGTCCCAAAATAGTAAACTCAAACCTGACTTTTCTGGCTATATGAAGGTATATTTTTAAGGTCAGAGGATAGAACATATTTAATGGCTTGATATCTTTATAACATTTAAATATGTAGATATAAAACACATGAGCCCCCATGTGTACTCTTGTCCTGAGCCCCACAGTGTTAGGCCTAGGCCTATTAAACTGCTGTTGTCTCCAAGTGTCTACCTTTGCTTTATACAGTTGACAAAAGATACATGTCTAGGTTTATCACTGCAAAGCTCAAAGTGTGTCAGTGTTAAGCACCCTGGGAAGAGGGCCTGGAGCTCTCCTGTTCTTCCATGACTTGAAACAGGACAGCTGATGGTTGGACTAACTCAAGCCTTTTCGCAGCTGGGACTGGAGGAGTGGCCTTCCAAGGTCTCCAGGGTCAGCAGCCACTTCCTTGGCCATGGCCACTTTTCTGACTTTTTTTTTTGTTAACTACTATTTGCTCTTCTTACATGACAAGAAAATAGTAAATGTAGTTAATATTTATTAAGCACTAAAAGATCAGATATTGTTCTAGGAAGTTTATGTACTTTCTCCCTGCACTGCTTCAGTTCAGTTCAGTCGCTCAGTCATGTCTGACTCTTTGCGACCCCATGGACTGCAGCATGCCAGGTTTCCCTGTCCATCATCAACTCCTGGAGTTTACTCAAACTCATATACATTGAGTCAGTGATGCCACCCAACCATCTCATCCTCCATCATGCCCTTCTCCTCCTGCCTTCAATCTTTCCCAACATCAGGGCCTTTTCCAATGAATCAGTTCTCCGAATCAGGTGGCCGAAGTACTGGAGTTTCAGCTTTAGCATCAGTCCTTCCAGTGAATATTCAGGACTAATTTCCTTTAGGATGGACTGGTTGGATCTCCTTGCTGTCCAAGGGGCTCTCAAGAGTCTTCTCCAACACCACAGTTCACAAGCATCAATTCTTTAGCACTTAGCTTTCTTTATAGTCCAACTTTCACATCCATACATGACTCCTGGAATAACCATAGCTTTGATAAGATGGACCTTTGCTGGCAAAGTAATGTCTCTGCTTTTTAATATGCTGTCTAGGTTGCACGGCTTAAACCTTACAAAAAGCCAAGTTTATCTTTATTGGGCAGAGGAGGAAGCTGAAGCTTGGAAAAGTTAAGAAGGAACTGGCTCAGGAACCCAAGGTGCTTGGCTGCCAACATTACGTGCGATGCCACAAAGGGGCCTTTTCTGCCTGAAACTCTTCCTCTGCTCTTCTTCCTCTCAGGAGAATCCCAGAGATCACGCTCACACTTCTGCTGAAATCTCAGACCAGCTTTGTATTGGCTCTCATCCTGATGCTCTGGCGGGAATTCCACCAGGGCTGCTTTTGACTCAGGACAAATGGTGGAAATAGTTTAAGTTTTGGTACGAAAATACGAGCTGATGTCAGCTGCTGAAGCTTCTAGACAGTGACATTACTAAAGTTCATGACTACGCCTGGATTTCAGCTGGAAGCATCGGCAGGAGCGGGGCTCTAGCAACGCCCCCTCAAGTTCACCTATCTAGGTTATGAGGTTCAGTCTAACACCCCACAGGGAGACTGATGTACTCATGAGGGAACCCTGCAGCAGGGAAAGTACCATGGCCTGTACCCAATGAGAGCGCAAGAGAGGGGACATCCGGGAGGACGCCTGGCACTCACAGGGAGCGCTGCACCCGCCCACTAATCAGAGGGCAGCCTTTATGGGCGGGGATTCAGTTAGGGCCGAAGTGGGGCTGAGGTTCACTGCAGTTTACCTATCGCTGAAAGGAGTTTGGGAGATCCGATACGGAAAAACTAACGTTTTCATCTGTGTAATGGAAATGGAAACCTGCTCTGGAATTCTTGCCTGTGAAATCCATGGACAGAGGAGCCTGGCAGGCTATAATCCATGGGGTCATAAAAGGGTTGGAGAAGACTTAGTCACTAAACAATGAACAAGCAATATATACATTTATTCAGTGTAATTAAACAATTTATAGAGCGCCTACTGACTGTAAGGAACTATTTAAGCATTGTGACGGACAGTGTTAAATAAAGATATGATGGCCACTGTTTTCTAATCCACCACTGCCTCTAATAAAGGAGGAGGCAAGAGAAGGTAATGGCAACCCACTCCAGGGTTCTTGCCTGGAGAGTTCCCAGGGACGGGGGCGCCTGGTGGGCTACCGTCTACGGGGTCGCACAGAGTTGGACACCACTGAAGCGACTTGGCAGCAAGGTACATAGGTAGCTCAGATAGATTCTCTCAGGGTGAAATGCTAATAATAAGCTATGACAGGAGTACAAATTGCAGTGAAATAAAAAGGAAGAGATAGACTAACTTTAGTAGCAGTGGAAAAGGTTTTTATAAATTTTTTAAACCTCTGCTGCTGCTGCTAAGTCACTTCAGTCGTGTCCGACTCTGTGCGACCCCATAGATGGTAGCCCACCAGGCTCCCCCATCCCTGGGATTCTCCAGGCAAGAACCCTGGAGTGGGTTGCCATGTCCTTCTCCAATACATGAAAGTGAAAAGTGAAAGTGTAGTCGCTTAGTCATGTCAGACAGGTAATTTTAACCATGAGTTGATGGTTTTCTAGCTGAAGAAAATAGTCATTTCCTTAACATTATAAACATAATTATGAATCTTATTAACCTTTTAAATTATGTTTCCTACTTGATAAAATAGATTTCCCCAAAGTGGAATATATGAGTAACTATTGTATTTAATACGAATATGGGCTTTTTGATCAGAGAACAAACTTTAAGATAAATTAGTAGAAATATAAAGTGATGCATGGAAAATCCTGTGCTTTATTTATTTATTTATTTCCTGGAACATCAACTGCCCAAAGTTTCAACAGTAAGCTGGTTGAAAAACAATTTATTGCTAAATGATATGGTGACTGTCATTCGCAAGCTCCTAACATCTATCAGGTAAAGTGATTAAACCTGCATCCATCATTCAGCATAATTAATCAGGAAGACACTACAGCCCATGTCTATGTGCTGATTAATCTGTAGTTCAGGTAAATACATCTCAGGCTTCAAGTTCATATGAGAAATACATCCATCAGTGCTGCCACAGGAACTGGTGTGGCCTATTGCAATTATAAAATGGGTAGATATTGTTTATAAGAGAGTGGAAAGAGTATTTTTTTTTCCTACCTGGAAGCAAGAAAATACAGAGATCTTCAAAGACTGCTGAACAAAAAAACAAAGATTCAGAAAAATAGATTTCTTTGTGTGTGTGTGTGTGTGTGTTTATTTCCCCCCCTGGGAAATTTTCTACTTATGAAATAGATCTCTGAGTTTAAAAAGACTTAAATTTAAGAGTTTATTTACTTATCATTCAAGAAGTACTTTATTGGGCACGTAACATGCTCTAGGGGCTTCTACGGTGTCTGAATGGTAAAGAATCTGCTTGCCGTGCAGGAGACATGGGATCAATCTCTGGGTTGGGAAGACCCTAGAGAAGAAAATGACAACCCAGTCCAGTATTCTTACCTGGGAACTCCCATGGACAGAGGAGCCTGGCAGGCTGCTGTGCATGGGGTCACAAAAGTGTTAAATTCAACTTAACGATGAAACAACATATGCTAGAGACATAGCAATCACCTGAAAAGTTCCTTTCTCCCCAAAAGCACTAGGTGTGTGATTCAAAGGCCAACAATATTTTAAAAGATATTGCTATCACTTGGGACTTCATCAGTACAAATCTGAGGTCTACTGTGTCACAAGAAAGCAGATCATTTTTATAGAGTTAGTTAATACAGTGTTTTAAAAATGATGTCTTTCAGCTATCTGAAAGAACTGGAAATATTTCTGTAAAAAGACAGTCTTACGTATGTAAACCCAAGATATGTTCTGATAGCAAAAGAGAACTTAGTTGTCAGTTAGTCAGTTCAGTCACTCAGTCATGTCCAACTCTTTNAACTACTTTAACTTTTAGTCTTTTTCAAATACACTTTTCACTACAGTGATTTTGATGATTTTAAAAATCTTTATCAACTTTAAATTGCTGTGATTGTACTCATTATAAAGAACTATCCTCTTAATTTTGGTGACACAATAATCTAAAATATGAAAACCTTCATTTCTAAGTAACTCCCTATCATTCAGGATTCTCTCCCACATGTAGCATTTCTGGATGTATAGCTAATTTTCCAGCTTTGCTTTAGAGAACTCCCCTGTGTAGAAAATGGAAAGAACAGAAAATGGTTTTAGAAGTTTTAAACCTTAATTTTAAAACTATATAATCTTTTATTGTCTTCTGTAGATGGATCTTTGATGAGAAGGTCTTAGGTGGGTTGTATCATTTGCAAGAGCAATTCAAGAATCTTTCACATAAAGATATTGATTGATTATCCAAATAAAAGCTGTATATAATTTTTTTCTATTAAAAAAGACTCAAGGATGACATACCTGTTCTGCTGATAACAACAACAACAACAACAACTAGTTTCATACAATAAAACAACAGTGCACACACTTAGAAGCTGGAGGTGGGGATGGGAGAGAGAAGGAAATGGGGAAAATGAGAAAGAAAAAAAGAGATTGAAAGAATTCCCAATTGCTAAATTCCTTGAGCCACTGTCAGAGCATATCTGCAACTGATGGTAAGACTTAAATCCTCAGGCCTAACTCATGCTGATTTGTAACCTACTTCTGCTGCTCCTGCATCAGTGTATGATTATCCCTTTTGTTACCAAGCCCATCACTTAAGCATCTTGCACTTAGACTTGGGCAAGATGGATTCCTTTCCCAGACCTTGGGCTTTAGAGTGCCCTTCTAGCACCTCTGAGGCTGAGACTGGAGAAGTATATGGCCAAGAGGATGTCCTCACTAATGATGGTACCTCCCTCTTCCAGACCAGACTCTGAATATGCTGTATTCCACCTGCACGCACGTGGTCCTGAGTCAGTTTCCAGAACCTGTGCAAGCCTTCTCCTTGAGTCTTCCCACATGAAAGTGGACCAAGCCACTAATTTACATACCCAAAGGATTTTTAAGAAGCTTGTTTTGAAAAAGGAGATATGCAGTGAGACCCTCCAGATGAAAATCTGAGCTGGGACAGACAAAAGTCTGGAGACGGCTCTCCCCGCACCACTACATTTTAGCAGGAAACTATCATCATTATTATTGTTTCGACTGTGCTGTACTACGTGTGTGATCTTCGTTTCCCAACCAAGGACTGAACCTGTGCCTCCTGCAATGGGAGCACTGAGTCCTAACCACTGAACCACCAGGCCAGTCCTTCAGCTCAGCTCAGCTCAGCGCAGTTTAGTCGCTCAGTTGTGTCTGACTCTTTGCACCCCAGGGACTGCAGCATGCCAGGCCTCCCTAGTGTGTCCCAAAATAGTAAACTCAAACCTGACTTTTCTGGCTATACGAAGGTATATTTTTAAGGTCAGAGGATAGAACATATTTAATGGCTTGATATCTTTATAACATTTAAATATGTAGATATAAAACACATGAGCCCCCATGTGTACTCTTGTCCTGAGCCCCACAGTGTTAGGCCTAGGCCTATTAAACTGCTGTTGTCTCCAAGTGTCTACCTTTGCTTTATACAGTTGACAAAAGATACATGTCTAGGTTTATCACTGCAAAGCTCAAAGTGTGTCAGTGTTAAGCACCCTGGGAAGAGGGCCTGGAGCTCTCCTGTTCTTCCATGACTTGAAACAGGACAGCTGATGGTTGGACTAACTCAAGCCTTTTCGCAGCTGGGACTGGAGGAGTGGCCTTCCAAGGTCTCCAGGGTCAGCAGCCACTTCCTTGGCCATGGCCACTTTTCTGACTTTTTTTTTTGTTAACTACTATTTGCTCTTCTTACATGACAAGAAAATAGTAAATGTAGTTAATATTTATTAAGCACTAAAAGATCAGATATTGTTCTAGGAAGTTTATGTACTTTCTCCCTGCACTGCTTCAGTTCAGTTCAGTCGCTCAGTCATGTCTGACTCTTTGCGACCCCATGGACTGCAGCATGCCAGGTTTCCCTGTCCATCATCAACTCCTGGAGTTTACTCAAACTCATATACATTGAGTCAGTGATGCCACCCAACCATCTCATCCTCCATCATGCCCTTCTCCTCCTGCCTTCAATCTTTCCCAACATCAGGGCCTTTTCCAATGAATCAGTTCTCCGAATCAGGTGGCCGAAGTACTGGAGTTTCAGCTTTAGCATCAGTCCTTCCAGTGAATATTCAGGACTAATTTCCTTTAGGATGGACTGGTTGGATCTCCTTGCTGTCCAAGGGGCTCTCAAGAGTCTTCTCCAACACCACAGTTCACAAGCATCAATTCTTTAGCACTTAGCTTTCTTTATAGTCCAACTTTCACATCCATACATGACTCCTGGAATAACCATAGCTTTGATAAGATGGACCTTTGCTGGCAAAGTAATGTCTCTGCTTTTTAATATGCTGTCTAGGTTGCACGGCTTAAACCTTACAAAAAGCCAAGTTTATCTTTATTGGGCAGAGGAGGAAGCTGAAGCTTGGAAAAGTTAAGAAGGAACTGGCTCAGGAACCCAAGGTGCTTGGCTGCCAACATTACGTGCGATGCCACAAAGGGGCCTTTTCTGCCTGAAACTCTTCCTCTGCTCTTCTTCCTCTCAGGAGAACCCCAGAGATCACGCTCACACTTCTGCTGAAATCTCAGACCAGCTTTGTATTGGCTCTCATCCTGATGCTCTGGCGGGAATTCCACCAGGGCTGCTTTTGACTCAGGACAAATGGTGGAAAGAGTTTAAGTTTTGGTACGAAAATACGAGCTGATGTCAGCTGCTGAAGCTTCTAGACAGTGACATTACTGAAGTTCATGACTAAGCCTGGATTTCAGCTGGAAGCATCGGCAGGAGCGGGGCCCTAGCAACGCCCCCTCAAGTTCACCCATCTAGGTTATGAGGTTCAGTCTAACACCCCACAGGGAGACTGATGTACTCATGAGGGAACCCTGCAGCAGGGAAAGTACCATGGCCTGTACCCAATGAGAGCGCAAGAGAGGGGACATCCGGGAGGACGCCTGGCACTCACAGGGAGCGCTGCACCCGCCCACTAATCAGAGGGCAGCCTTTATGGGCGGGGATTCAGTTAGGGCCTAAGTGGGGCTGAGGTTCACTGCAGTTTACCTATCGCTGAAAGGAGTTAGGGAGATCCGATACGGAAAAACTAACGTTTTCATCTGTGTAATGGAAATGGAAACCTGCTCTGGAATTCTTGCCTGTGAAATCCATGGACAGAGGAGCCTGGCAGGCTATAATCCATGGGGTCACAAAAGGGTTGGAGAAGACTTAGTGACTAAACAATGAACAAGTAATATATACATTTATTCAGTGTAATTAAACAATTTATGGAGCGCCTACTGACTGTAAGGAACTATTTAAGCATTGTGAAGGGCAGTGTTAAATAAAGATATGATGGCCACTGTTTTCTAATCCACCACTGCCTCTAATAAAGGAGGAGGCAAGAGAAGGTAATGGCAACCCACTCCAGGGTTCTTGCCTGGAGAGTTCCCAGGGACGGGGGCGCCTGGTGGGCTACCGTCTACGGGGTCGCACAGAGTTGGACACCACTGAAGCGACTTGGCAGCAAGGTACATAGGTAGCTCAGATAGATTCTCTCAGGGTGAAATGCTAATAATAAGCTATGATAGGAGTACAAATTGCAGTGAAATAAAAAGGAAGAGATAGACTAACTTTAGTAGCAGTGGAAAAGGTTTTTATAAATTTTTTAAACCTCTGCTGCTGCTGCTAAGTCACTTCAGTCGTGTCCGACTCTGTGCGACCCCATAGATGGTAGCCCACCAGGCTCCCCCATCCCTGGGATTCTCCAGGCAAGAACCCTGGAGTGGGTTGCCATGTCCTTCTCCAATACATGAAAGTGAAAAGTGAAAGTGTAGTCGCTTAGTCATGTCAGACAGGTAATTTTAACCATGAGTTGATGGTTTTCTAGCTGAAGAAAATAGTCATTTCCTTAACATTATAAACATAATTATGAATCTTATTAACCTTTTAAATTATGTTTCCTACTTGATAAAATAGATTTCCCCAAAGTGGAATATATGAGTAACTATTGTATTTAATACGAATATGGGCTTTTTGATCAGAGAACAAACTTTAAGATAAATTAGTAGAAATATAAAGTGATGCATGGAAAATCCTGTGCTTTATTTATTTATTTATTTCCTGGAACATCAACTGCCCAAAGTTTCAACAGTAAGCTGGTTAAAAAACAATTTATTGCTAAATGATATGGTGACTGTCATTCGCAAGCTCCTAACATCTATCAGGTAAAGTGATTAAACCTGCATCCATCATTCAGCATAATTAATCAGGAAGACACTACAGCCCATGTCTATGTGCTGATTAATCTGTAGTTCAGGTAAATACATCTCAGGCTTCAAGTTCATATGAGAAATACATCCATCAGTGCTGCCACAGGAACTGGTGTGGCCTATTGCAATTATAAAATGGGTAGATATTGTTTATAAGAGAGTGGAAAGAGTATTTTTTTTTCCTACCTGGAAGCAAGAAAATACAGAGATCTTCAAAGACTGCTGAACAAAAAAACAAAGATTCAGAAAAATAGATTTCTTTGTGTGTGTGTGTGTGTGTGTTTATTTCCCCCCCTGGGAAATTTTCTACTTATGAAATAGATCTCTGAGTTTAAAAAGACTTAAATTTAAGAGTTTATTTACTTATCATTCAAGAAGTACTTTATTGGGCACGTAACATGCTCTAGGGGCTTCTACAGTGTCTGAATGGTAAAGAATCTGCTTGCCGTGCAGGAGACATGGGATCAATCTCTGGGTTGGGAAGACCCTAGAGAAGAAAATGACAACCCAGTCCAGTATTCTTACCTGGGAACTCCCATGGACAGAGGAGCCTGGCAGGCTGCTGTGCATGGGGTCACAAAAGTGTTAAATTCAACTTAACGATGAAACAACATATGCTAGAGACATAGCAATCACCTGAAAAGTTCCTTTCTCCCCAAAAGCACTAGGTGTGTGATTCAAAGGCCAACAATATTTTAAAAGATATTGCTATCACTTGGGACTTCATCAGTACAAATCTGAGGTCTACTGTGTCACAAGAAAGCAGATCATTTTTATAGAGTTAGTTAATACAGTGTTTTAAAAATGATGTCTTTCAGCTATCTGAAAGAACTGGAAATATTTCTGTAAAAAGCCAGTCTTACGTATGTAAACCCAAGATATGTTCTGATAGCAAAAGAGAACTTAGTTGTCAGTTAGTCAGTTCAGTCACTCAGTCATGTCCAACTCTTTGCAACCCCATGGACCTCAGCATGCCAGGCTTCCCTGTCCATCACCAACTCCTGGAGTTTACTTAAACTCATGTCCATCATGTCCATCTCATCCTCTGTCATCCCCTTCTCCTCCCACCTTCAATCTTTCCCAGCACCAGGATCTTTTCAATTGACTCAGTTCTTTGCCTCAGGTGGCCAAAGTACTGGAGCTTCAGCTTCAACATCAGTCCTTCCAATGAATATTCAAGACTCATTTCCTTTAGGATGGACTGGTTGGATCTCCTTGTAGTCCAAGGGACTCTCAAGAGTCTTCTCCAACAACACAGTTCAAAAGCATCAGTTCTTCAGTGCAAAGCTGTCTTTATAGTCCAACTCTCACATGCATACATAACTACTGGAAAAACCATAGCTTTGACTAGANCCATCTACAGAAGACAATAAAAGATTATATAGTTTTAAAATTAAGGTTTAAAACTTCTAAAACCATTTTCTGTTCTTTCTATTTTCTACACAGGGGAGTTCTCTAAAGCAAAGCTGAAAAATTAGCTATACATCCAGAAATGCTACATGTGGGAGAGAATCCTGAATGATAGGCAGTTACTTAGAAATGAAGGTTTTCATCTTTTAGATTATTGTGTCACCAAAATTAAGAGGATAGTTCTTTATAATGAGTACAATCACAGCAATTTAAAGTTGATAAAGATTTTTAAAATCATCAAAATCACTGTAGTGAAAAGTGTATTTGAAAAAGACTAAAAGTTAAAGTAGTTTAGCAAGTTGTTCAAGGTCACAGGAGCAGAGACTAGACCAGGATCCAGGTGTTATTTCTGGCTAAGTGGATGCTTTAGCTTGGGCTGCTATAACAAATTACCACAGAGTGAGTGACTTCAACAGCAAACATTCATTTCTCACTGATCTGAAGTCAGGGATGTCCAAGATCAAGGTTCTGGTAGGTCCCGTGCTGGTGAAGGTCCCCTTCCTATTTTGCAGATGGCTGATTTCTTACTGTATTTTCACATGGTGAAGAGGAGAGATCGTTTTTCTCATGTTTCTTCCTATAAGAACATCAATTCCACTCAAAAGGGCTCCACCCATATGACCTGGTCACCTCCTAAAAACCCCACTTCTAATACCATCACATCAGGGACTAGGGTTTCAATGCATGAATTCAGGGAAGATACAAGGTTCAGAACAACAAGCATTCCTCTGCAATGAGGTACTGATTATAAGACTATGAACACTAAGAATGTTTCCAGATTTTCTTAGAAGATTTAAGATAAAGGTAAAAAAGAGTGGTAATGAATAAAGGAAAAAAGTAAAAGAGTCAGAACCTGCTCTGCCCTTTCTTATTCTCCAGCCACACTGTGTGTTAAAAAAAAAAAAGAATCAGAACCTCCAGGTGCCTCAGGGTATCTAGAAAGAGTCTCCAGGTCACATACAGACAGAGAGGCTACCATCTCCTCCAGAACACAATGTCTAACCTGAAAATATTAGTAAGAGTCTCCAGGTCACATACAGACAGAGAGGCTACCATCTCCTCCAGAACACAATGTCTAACCTGAAACTATTAGTACAATTGTCCCCACTTATATGTGGTTTTGCTTTCATTGGTTTCAGTTACCTGGGGCCAACCCTGGTCCAAAAATATCAGACAGAAAGTTTCATAGAAATAAACAATTCATAAGTTTTACATTGTGTGCCATTCTGAGTATCAGTGATGAAATCTCCTTCCATCCCACTCTGTCCTGCTGAGGACATGAATCACCCCTTCGTCCAGAACATCCTGCTTGCTGCTGCTGCTGCTTCTGCTGCTGTTGCTGCTGCTGCTGCTGCTGCTGCGTCACTTCAGTCGTGTCTGACTCTGCAACCCCATAGATGGCAGCCTATCAGGCTCTGCTGTCCCTGGGATTCTCCAGGCAAGAACACTGGAGTGGGTTGCCATTTCTTTTTCCAATGCATGAAAGTGAAGTCACTCAGCGACTCTTAGCGACCCCATGGACTATAGCCTATCAGGCTCCTCTGTCCATGGGATTATCCAGGCAAAAGTACTGGAGTGGGGTGCCATTGCCTTCTCTGGAACATCCTGCTTGCTAGTCATTTATTAGCATCTTGGTTGACTATCAACAGTACTGCAGCCCTTGTATTGAAAGAAACCTAATTTTACCTAATAATGGCTCCAAAGTAAAAGAGTACCAGTGCTGGCCATTCAGGTATTCTCTTCTTGTGTCTAATTTATAAATTTAAACTTTACCACAGGTATGTATGTATAGGCAAAAATGCAGTGTACATAGAGTTCAGTACTGTTCATGGTGTCCAGCATCCACTCTGGAGGTCTTGGAACACATTCCCTGGGGGATAAAGTGGGCCTCCTGAGTATTACTTTTCTAAAGAGACTTTCTCATCTAAAGACAGAAAGAAAAGAGACAGACTATCACAGCATAGAGAAGACCATCCAGGAATTTAAAATATTGAACATCGAGCCGAGATTTGGTTTGGATCATAATCTGGCCCACTGACAAGTTTTCACCAAGTACAGAGCTCAAAAGGCGCAAGAAGATGATTCAAAGCCTTTTCCTGCACAGAAATCACTCTCTGAGTTGCTCTGTGGGGAGAGGAACAAGGTGGAGTGAGCCCAAGTGCTTTGCATGCTTGACTTGAAGTGGATCTGACAATGACACACCAAGGCGGCGTCGATGTCGGCAGCCAGAGCGGGGCTGCTGCACAGCAACTGGGAGGCACAGAATCTATGCTGACAGAGAATCAGGCCAAATAGGATTAATTTAAGACTGCCTGTCACTTGTGACTCTTTGAGCTAGCTGTATTCGGAGGACTGACTGGGATTGCAAAATGGCCTTGAACTTGTTTTTTCTTAGAACTAGCAGCTGTATGATGCGCAGCAGTTGGTGATGGACAGGGAGGCCTGACTTGCTGTGATTCATGGGGTCGCAAAGAGTCGGACACGACTGAGTGACTGAAAACTGAACTGGACTGGACTGGACTGAGCAGCTGTAGGAACTCACCATTTCCTGCCCCCCAAATTTAGCACGTGTGTGCTACCTCACTTCATGTCTGACTCTGTGGGACCTCATGGGCTGCAGCCTGCTAGGCTGCTCTGTCCATAGGATTCTCCAGGCACGAAAACTGGAGGGGCTTAGTGTCCTCCTTCAGGGAATGTTTCTGAACCAGGGATCGAACCTGCATCCTTGGCATCCCATGCACTGGCAGCTGGTTTCTTTACCACTGGCACCAGCTGGGATTTGCAATATTTAGCACATAGGAGGGTGAAAAATTGAAGGAAAACTAAGAGAAGGTAAGTGGACTGTCCATGGAGGTAGACTCCCTCCTACTTAAGGAGGTCCCAAGGGCATGTATTTCAAGCAATATGCTTACAATATTAGTTTGCTTAGGAAGGAAGTTTCCATTTTTAGAGTTCATATCGATATGGTAGCTTCTCAACAGCAACTCAGCTGTAATCCCTTGAGAAATGAGAAATTCAGCATCATTCCAGGAGTGATTTGGAAGTGGATTTCTGGCTACTCTTCATGAAAAAAGAAACATATATGTGTTCTATACGGAATACAGAAAAAAAAGAAAACCTATCCCAGAATCACCAAATACTAGAAATAAAAACAATCCTTCAGATTACCTATTTCAGTCTCCTTATTTAATAAGTGAGGAGCAAAGCTATAGAGACATTAGAGGACAGACCAAGATTACAAAATGAAGAGAGGAAGGTATTACGGAGTAGTGGTTTTAGAAGTGTGTTCCAGTATCAGACATCCTCAGTGTAAGTCCTAGCTCCATTCATTACTGGCTGTGTAACTTTGATTGTGCTACTCCAACTTTCTGCGTGTCAGATTTCCTATATATAAAAGAGAGTCATCGTTTCTACTATACTGAGTAGGAATTATGTATGAAGGGGCTTTCTACTATAAGCTCCCCTGAGGTTACTATGAAGATTAAATAAAATACTTGGTATAAAATGGTCCATACAGTTGCAGGACAGATGGCAATCAATTACCGCTAGGTATTCAAAATGGTAGTAATAATATCACAATGACGATGCTAGCTTTCTCATTTTTTTGTTATGTGGTAAAAATAATAGTTCAGAGATATATACATCTGTGGCCTCTAAAATGCACCAGAAAATTCAGAATCAAGGTTGACCGTAGTCAACTATAACCTAGTGAAAGGCTTTTCTACTGAAAAAGCTAAGTGCATTACTGGCAAAATAAACTGCCAAAGTAAAGACTGAAGTACTTTCAGAAGAATTGAAGAGACTGAGGAGAATAAAAAGCTTAGTAACATGTGGAACAATTAAAAGTAAGTGGACATGGAGTTTTTGATAGATGACAGCCTAACAGAGGGCTCTAGTGAATTGTCACAGAACCCTTTCTTTAGCTTTATTCTAGATAATATATTCATAAATACCTTCAATACAGAAGACAGTGCTTATTAATTAGGACAAGGAAGTTAAATTGATGAGGTCAAGTGTTAGCAGGCTACTGCCAAAAGATAAGTCTAGAAAGAAAACAAACCCTTAAAAATCAACTGCATTAACAAAAGAAAAAGAAGTTTTAGCAGTAGCACATGTCAAAAACATTTATGGCAGTTTCAGCTACTGTTAAACCTAAAATAATGCAAAACCCAAAAAGCATCAAATTTATAGACAACAAATCCATGCATCTGTTGAAAAGTATGAGTAAATATTTTATGAATTTGAAAAGCTGGATGACTTTTGCCTTTCTAGAATAATGTCATAAAACAGAAATCAGAGTCCCCAGAAAATAAATGTATAAAAAAGTGGAAGGGATAAAATCAAAACTGACAGTTCTCAAAAAAAAAAAAAAGTAGACAAAAAGTAAAACCAACACAGTCATAACAATGAAAATAAAAGGCACACAAGAGTGGGAAAAAAAAACACACTGAAGAAAAAATAATGGCAGAGAGGATAAAAATAAATCAAATTTACAAAAAGCAATGGAAGAAAGAATAAAAACAAATCAGCAAGCAAATGATAGAGAATCAGACAAGGGAAATTCACAAGTCTGGGGTCTCCAAGAAAGGAAACAACTTACTAGGAAGAAATATAGAATCATAAGTCAATAAATTTTCCCTGAAATAAAAGTGAGTTTGAATTTCCATGGTGAAAATGCATACTGTTGCTGGAGAAACTGACCCATAATAGTGGATAGTAAGATACAAATGAAATTCAACGCACAGAATCCCTTCAGCAGCCAGAGACACAGACTGAAGCATGGGTGTTAGGGAAATCTACAGGATCATTCAAATTCATAAGATTGCTGATCACCATATAAAATTAACTTAAAGTAGAAAACATAAGCCAAGGGAATTATATTAAGTCAACTGATTATTTAGCTATAAAAGCTACAGGTAAATGGTGTTAAATAAATGAGAGCTGAGTAAAAGTTGTTCCCATGAGTCTTTCTGGGGACATTATTAGAGGACAAAGTTCAGCCTCCAAAACTGACTAGGGGAAAACCATAGCAACAGGACAAGGGATAGCATTGGATCGTTAATAGCTGGGAGTCAAAGGATATCACTGAAAGCTGACAGATTAAATTATAGAATATAAGAGATTTAACTCTACAATGATAANCCAGAAAATTCAGAATCAAGGTTGACCGTAGTCAACTATAACCTAGTGAAAGGCTTTTCTACTGAAAAAGCTAAGTGCATTACTGGCAAAATAAACTGCCAAAGTAAAGACTGAAGTACTTTCAGAAGAATTGAAGAGACTGAGGAGAATAAAAAGCTTAGTAACATGTGGAACAATTAAAAGTAAGTGGACATGGAGTTTTTGATAGATGACAGCCTAACAGAGGGCTCTAGTGAATTGTCACAGAACCCTTTCTTTAGCTTTATTCTAGATAATATATTCATAAATACCTTCAATACAGAAGACAGTGCTTATTAATTAGGACAAGGAAGTTAAATTGATGAGGTCAAGTGTTAGCAGGCTACTGCCAAAAGATAAGTCTAGAAAGAAAACAAACCCTTAAAAATCAACTGCATTAACAAAAGAAAAAGAAGTTTTAGCAGTAGCACATGTCAAAAACATTTATGGCAGTTTCAGCTACTGTTAAACCTAAAATAATGCAAAACCCAAAAAGCATCAAATTTATAGACAACAAATCCATGCATCTGTTGAAAAGTATGAGTAAATATTTTATGAATTTGAAAAGCTGGATGACTTTTGCCTTTCTAGAATAATGTCATAAAACAGAAATCAGAGTCCCCAGAAAATAAATGTATAAAAAAGTGGAAGGGATAAAATCAAAACTGACAGTTCTCAAAAAAAAAAAAAAAAAAGTAGACAAAAAGTAAAACC